>OX638310.1:83218512-83437325 GCA_951812415.1 Beris morrisii | reverse complement strand
TGGAGGATGGAGGATGGAGGATGGAGGATGGAGGATGGAGGATGGAGGATGGAGGATGGAGGATGGAGGATGGAGGATGGAGGATGGAGGATGGAGGATGGAGGATGGAGGATGGAGGATGGAGGATGGAGGATGGAGGATGGAGGATGGAGGATGGAGGATGGAGGATGGAGGATGGAGGATGGAGGATGGAGGATGGAGGATGGAGGATGGAGGATGGAGGATGGAGGATGGAGGATGGAGGATGGAGGATGGAGGATGGAGGATGGAGGATGGAGGATGGAGGATGGAGGATGGAGGATGGAGGATGGAGGATGGAGGATGGAGGATGGAGGATGGAGGATGGAGGATGGAGGATGGAGGATGGAGGATGGAGGATGGAGGATGGAGGATGGAGGATGGAGGATGGAGGATGGAGGATGGAGGATGGAGGATGGAGGATGGAGGATGGAGGATGGAGGATGGAGGATGGAGGATGGAGGATGGAGGATGGAGGATGGAGGATGGAGGATGGAGGATGGAGGATGGAGGATGGAGGATGGAGGATGGAGGATGGAGGATGGAGGATGGAGGATGGAGGATGGAGGATGGAGGATGGAGGATGGAGGATGGAGGATGGAGGATGGAGGAGGATGGAGGATGGAGGATGGAGGATGGAGGATGGAGGATGGAGGATGGAGGATGGAGGATGGAGGATGGAGGATGGAGGATGGAGGATGGAGGATGGAGGATGGAGGATGGAGGATGGAGGATGGAGGATGGAGGATGGAGGATGGAGGATGGAGGATGGAGGATGGAGGATGGAGGATGGAGGATTGAGGATTGAGAATTGAGAATTGAGGATTGAGGATTGAGGATGAGGATGGAGGATTGAGGATTGAGGATGGAGGATGGATGATGGAGTATGGATGATGGAGGATGGATGATGGATGATGGAGGATGGATGATGGAGGATGGAGGATGGAGGATGGAGGATGGAGGATTGAATATTGAGATTGAGGATTGAGGATGGAGGATGGAGGATGGATGATGGAGGATGAGGATGGATGATTGAGGAAGGATGATGGAGGATGGATGATGGAGGATGGATGATGGAGGATGGATGATGGATGATGGAGGATGGATGATGGAGGATGGATGATGGAGGATGGAGGATGGAGGATGGAGGATGGAGGATGGAGGATGGAGGATGGAGGATGGAGGATGGAGGATGGAGGATGGAGGATGGAGGATGGAGGATGGAGGATGGAGGATGGAGGATGGAGGATGGAGGATGGAGGATGGAGGATGGAGGATGGAGGATGGAGGATGGAGGATGGAGGATGGAGGATGGAGGATGGAGGATGGAGGATGGAGGATGGAGGATGGAGGATGGAGGATGGAGGATGGAGGATGGAGGATGGAGGATGGAGGATGGAGGATGGAGGATGGAGGATGGAGGATGGAGGATGGAGGATGGAGGATGGAGGATGGAGGATGGAGGATGGAGGATGGAGGATGGAGGATGGAGGATGGAGGATGGAGGATGGAGGATGGAGGATGGAGGATGGAGGATGGAGGATGGAGGATGGAGGATGGAGGATGGAGGATGGAGGATGGAGGATGGAGGATGGAGGATGGAGGATGGAGGATGGAGGATGGAGGATGGAGGATGGAGGATGGAGGATGGAGGATGGAGGATGGAGGATGGAGGATGGAGGATGGAGGATGGAGGATGGAGGATGGAGGATGGAGGATGGAGGATGGAGGATGGAGGATGGAGGATGGAGGATGGAGGATGGAGGATGGAGGATGGAGGATGGAGGATGGAGGATGGAGGATGGAGGATGGAGGATGGAGGATGGAGGATGGAGGATGGAGGATGGAGGATGGAGGATGGAGGATGGAGGATGGAGGATGGAGGATGGAGGATGGAGGATGGAGGATGGAGGATGGAGGATGGAGGATGGAGGATGGAGGATGGAGGATGGAGGATGGAGGATGGAGGATGGAGGATGGAGGATGGAGGATGGAGGATGGAGGATGGAGGATGGAGGATTGAGGATTGAGAATTGAGGATTGAGGATTGAGGATGGAGGATTGAGGATTGAGGATGGAGGATGGATGATGGAGGATGGATGATGGAGGATGGATGATGGAGGATGGATGATGGAGGATGGAGGATGGAGGATGGAGGATGGAGGATGGAGGATGGAGGATGGAGGATGGAGGATGGAGGATGGAGGATGGAGGATGGAGGATGGAGGATGGAGGATGGAGGATGGAGGATGGAGGATGGAGGATGGAGGATGGAGGATGGAGGATGGAGGATGGAGGATGGAGGATGGAGGATGGAGGATGGAGGATGGAGGATGGAGGATGGAGGATGGAGGATGGAGGATGGAGGATGGAGGATGGAGGATGGAGGATGGAGGATGGAGGATGGAGGATGGAGGATGGAGGATGGAGGATGGAGGATGGAGGATGGAGGATGGAGGATGGAGGATGGAGGATGGAGGATGGAGGATGGAGGATGGAGGATGGAGGATGGAGGATGGAGGATGGAGGATGGAGGATGGAGGATGGAGGATGGAGGATGGAGGATGGAGGATGGAGGATGGAGGATGGAGGATGGAGGATGGAGGATGGAGGATGGAGGATGGAGGATGGAGGATGGAGGATGGAGGATGGAGGATGGAGGATGGAGGATGGAGGATGGAGGATGGAGGATGGAGGATGGAGGATGGAGGATGGAGGATGGAGGATGGAGGATGGAGGATGGAGGATGGAGGATGGAGGATGGAGGATGGAGGATGGAGGATGGAGGATGGAGGATGGAGGATGGAGGATGGAGGATGGAGGATGGAGGATGGAGGATGGAGGATGGAGGATGGAGGATGGAGGATGGAGGATGGAGGATGGAGGATGGAGGATGGAGGATGGAGGATGGAGGATGGAGGATGGAGGATGGAGGATGGAGGATGGAGGATGGAGGATGGAGGATGGAGGATGGAGGATGGAGGATGGAGGATGGAGGATGGAGGATGGAGGATGGAGGATGGAGGATGGAGGATGGAGGATGGAGGATGGAGGATGGAGGATGGAGGATGGAGGATGGAGGATGGAGGATGGAGGATGGAGGATGGAGGATGGAGGATGGAGGATGGAGGATGGAGGATGGAGGATGGAGGATGGAGGATGGAGGATGGAGGATGGAGGATGGAGGATGGAGGATGGAGGATGGAGGATGGAGGATGGAGGATGGAGGATGGAGGATGGAGGATGGAGGATGGAGGATGGAGGATGGAGGATGGAGGATGGAGGATGGAGGATGGAGGATGGAGGATGGAGGATGGAGGATGGAGGATGGAGGATGGAGGATGGAGGATGGAGGATGGAGGATGGAGGATGGAGGATGGAGGATGGAGGATGGAGGATGGAGGATGGAGGATGGAGGATGGAGGATGGAGGATGGAGGATGGAGGATGGAGGATGGAGGATGGAGGATGGAGGATTGAGGATTGAGAATTGAGAATTGAGAATTGAGGATTGAGGATTGAGGATTGAGGATGGAGGATTGAGGATTGAGGATGGAGGATGGATGATGGAGGATGGATGATGGAGGATGGATGATGGATGATGGAGGATGGATGATGGAGGATGGAGGATGGAGGATGGAGGATGGAGGATGGAGGATTGAATATTGAGAATTGAGGATTGAGGATTGAGGATGGAGGATGGATGATGGAGGATAGAGGATGGATGATTGAGGAAGGATGATGGAGGATGGATGATGGAGGATGGATGATGGAGGATGGATGATGGAGGATGGAGGATGGAGGATGGAGGATTGAGGATTGAGAATTGAGGATTGAGGATTGAGGATTGAGGATGGAGGATGGATGATGGAGGATAGAGGATGGATGATGGAGGATGGATGATGGAGGATGGATGATGGAGGATGGAGGATGGATGATTGAGGATTGAGGATGGAGGATGGAGTATGGAGGATTAAGGATTGAGGATGGAGGATGGATGATGGAGGATGAATAATGGAGGATGATGATTGATGATTGATGATTGATGATTGATGATTGATGATTGATGATTGATGATTGATGATTGATGATTGATGATTGATGATTGATGATTGATGATTGATGATTGATGATTGATGATTGATGATTGATGATTGATGATTGATGATTGATGATTGATGATTGATGATTGATGATTGATGATTGATGATTGATGATTGATGATTGATGATTGATGATTGATGATTGATGATTGATGATTGATGATTGATGATTGATGATTGATGATTGATGATTGATGATTGATGATTGATGATTGATGATTGATGATTGATGATTGATGATTGATGATTGATGATTGATGATTGATGATTGATGATTGATGATTGATGATTGATGATTGATGATTGATGATTGATGATTGATGATTGATGATTGATGATTGATGATTGATGATTGATGATTGATGATTGATGATTGATGATTGATGATTGATGATTGATGATTGATGATTGATGATTGATGATTGATGATTGATGATTGATGATTGATGATTGATGATTGATGATTGATGATTGATGATTGATGATTGATGATTGATGATTGATGATTGATGATTGATGATTGATGATTGATGATTGATGATTGATGATTGATGATTGATGATTGATGATTGATGATTGATGATTGATGATTGATGATTGATGATTGATGATTGATGATTGATGATTGATGATTGATGATTGATGATTGATGATTGATGATTGATGATTGATGATTGATGATTGATGATTGATGATTGATGATTGATGATTGATGATTGATGATTGATGATTGATGATTGATGATTGATGATTGATGATTGATGATTGATGATTGATGATTGATGATTGATGATTGATGATTGATGATTGATGATTGATGATTGATGATTGATGATTGATGATTGATGATTGATGATTGATGATTGATGATTGATGATTGATGATTGATGATTGATGATTGATGATTGATGATTGATGATTGATGATTGATGATTGATGATTGATGATTGATGATTGATGATTGATGATTGATGATTGATGATTGATGATTGATGATTGATGATTGATGATTGATGATTGATGATTGATGATTGATGATTGATGATTGATGATTGATGATTGATGATTGATGATTGATGATTGATGATTGATGATTGATGATTGATGATTGATGATTGATGATTGATGATTGATGATTGATGATTGATGATTGATGATTGATGATTGATGATTGATGATTGATGATTGATGATTGATGATTGATGATTGATGATTGATGATTGATGATTGATGATTGATGATTGATGATTGATGATTGATGATTGATGATTGATGATTGATGATTGATGATTGATGATTGATGATTGATGATTGATGATTGATGATTGATGATTGATGATTGATGATTGATGATTGATGATTGATGATTGATGATTGATGATTGATGATTGATGATTGATGATTGATGATTGATGATTGATGATTGATGATTGATGATTGATGATTGATGATTGATGATTGATGATTGATGATTGATGATTGATGATTGATGATTGATGATTGATGATTGATGATTGATGATTGATGATTGATGATTGATGATTGATGATTGATGATTGATGATTGATGATTGATGATTGATGATTGATGATTGATGATTGATGATTGATGATTGATGATTGATGATTGATGATTGATGATTGATGATTGATGATTGATGATTGATGATTGATGATTGATGATTGAAGTTTGATGATTGAAGTTTGATGATTGAAGATTGAGGATTGAAAATTGAAGATTGAAGTTTGATGATTGAAAATTGAAGATTGAAGATTGAATATTGAAAATTGAAGATTGAAAATTGAAGATTAAAGATGGAATATTAAAGATTATAAATTGAAAAGAGTAGATGGAAGATATATTTAGGAAAAAGTATTACTGGACACCAAAACTCCAAAATGAAATTTACATTTTTCATTAATGGTATTTCCACTTTTAAGTCAATTTCAATTTGTTTCACTCCCCGCTCGACTTGAAATTAAAAGATATCACTATCTCAAAATTTGCAGGGCTAAAGGGATTAAAACTCTGTTTTCGCGTTCATGTTTGGCTGACGCGCGCTACGCTCCAACTACCTTTTGCGCAGCCCTGCGTGGCTAAAAGGATTAAAACTCTCTTTTCGCGTTCATGTTAGGCTGACGTGCGCTTCGCTCTTGCCATAGACATATTTTCACTTTCGTTTAATATTTTATGTCTTTTAAAGAAACTCATTAATTTCAACTTTGCAACCTTTTCAATTATTTTTCCAACGATATATATTAAGGAAATAAGTCAATAATTGTTGAGTGTTTACTAAATTTTAGGGAATACATTCTTCGAAAGGTTAAAAATAATTAAGTATGTAAGAGGCTTTGAGATAAAATCTTTTAATATTTTTAGACATTCAATTGTTATGCCGTCAAATCCAGGACTAGAGCCAATATTTTTTAAAACTAAGTTCCTATTATTTCCCGCCATACCCAGCACTGCCTTAAAATAATCAACTTCGAGTATTTTCATTAAAGCTCATAATTTATTCACAATTTTTATACTCTAGATGAAATCTATAGAGTATTATAAGTTTAATCCAGCCCAAAAGTTTGTAACGCATAGAACCAAGCCTCGGACGAAAAAAAGTTATGAATTATTTTTTGTTTATTTGTGGCCAAAAACCTCAAATCCGCTTGACGTCCGTCCGTCCGTCCGTCCGTCCGTCCGTCCGTCTGTCCGTGAACACGATAACTCAAGAACGCCTTCACCTAGGATCTTGAAATTTTGAATCTGGATGTTTGGTAGAATTTGTAAGGCTAAGTTCGTTAACGGGCAAAATCGTCCTACTCCTTCGGGTAGCTGCCATACAAAATGTCCTTAAAACACGTCTTCAAAAATATTGGTCGATAACTTCAGAAGGGTTTAAGCTACGTCTTTGAAATTTTGCATGTATTATTTTTCCAATAGTTGGAGCTAAATATATGATTATGAAGAAAATCCTGTTAGTCCTTCGTGTAGCTGCCATACAAATATCCTGTCAAAATGTATTCACTTAATATACAAAACTCACAATAACTCAAGTAATCTTTTAGCTACGAGTTCGGAATTTTGTACAAGTTAGTTTTGAGTAAAAACAAAGTCGGAGTTTACTAATCAGCGAAATCCTTTTACTCCTTCTGGTAGCTGCCATACAAAATGGCCTTAAAACACGTCTTCAAGAATATTGGTCGATAACTTCAGAAGGGTTTAAGCTACGACATTGAAATTTTGTATGTGTTATTTTTCCAATAGTTAAAGCTAAATATATAATTATGAAGGAAATCCTGTTAGTCCTTCGTGTAGCTGCCATACAAATATCCTGTCAAAATGTATTCACTTAATTTACGAAACTCACTATAACTCAAGTAATCTTTTAGGTACGAATTCGGAATTTTGTACAAGTTAGTTTTGAGTGAAAACGAAGTTCGAGTTTACTAATCAGCGAAATTCTTTTACTCCTTCTGGTAGCTGCCATACAAAATATCCTTAAAACACGTGTTCAACAATTTTTTTTCCGATAACTTTTGAACGCTTCAAGCTACGAATTTGAAATTTTGTACACATGAATTTTTGAATGGTTCCAAGGAAAAGGACAAATATGTAAGAAATCGAATGAGTCCTTCCTGCACCTCCCATGTGAAAGTCCTTTAAAAAGGACATTTTTTTTCGATGACGTTCCCAGTTCAAGGTATGAAATTAAACACTGAATATTGTCTTTTAGTTTTGAGTAGCAATCTAATAGCAGTCCTTAATAAAGGACATACAACATGCACACACGTAATTCTACTTTATCCCCAACTACAATATAAATCGGAGTTCAGTATTCATCTAGAGTATTATACGATTGGCTTGCAGCCGATCGTGACTGCAGTATGTTTTTTTTTAAATTAGTTTTCGGTTTTTCAATATTAATCTGCAGTCCCCTTGTACGGCAGTGCAAAAGATCCACCTGGATCTTTTGAACCGGCTCAAAGAGCCGGTTCAATGAAAAGAACGAGATCCGGTGAACCGGTTCAGTGAAAAGATCCGAATTTCCCATCTCTATCTCTGACCAGCACGATCAACCGATTGAAAAAGTTGTTCAACATGGTAGTGGTTTAAATCAGGGTTATGAAGTACTGTCTAAAAAAACGTTTTTTTTTAAACAGTTTCACAGGGAGGGTTTCAAAATTAACTTTCGCTTGCATGAGTCTGATATTATAACTGACGATCCGTTGAAAGGACTAGAAAAGGCATTTGATAATATCATCAAAGAGGTAATTGCAAGTTCGAGTCGGGGAAGTAAAATCAGTTTCACAATAACCCTGCCAAATTCGCCTCATATAAAACCAATATGGTGTAGTTTGCGATCTGTTGGAGATGTGAACGGTGAATATATCCTGGGATTGATTGCTAATGTAAATCAATCTAATAGTGCTTTTCTCTCCGATGAAATCATGGAGCTCAATGCAATTATTATCATTTTCCCCTATGGTGGTGGTCGTATAAATAATTCGACTACAAGTGAACAGGATTTTTTAGTTAGAAAATATAGTGTGATAGATGCAGGTCAGGGTGTAGAAGCCAATTGTCTACCCCGAGCCATTTGTCTTGGTATAGAATTGCACATCCGTGATAGTACTTTTTATAGGTATTCCTCTTTTATGATAGGGTTAGAAAAAAAGCAAAGACTTTATGTAAACTGGCGAATGTTATCGTCGGCTCAGAAGGTTGTTATTTAACAGATCTTTACAATTTTCAAAAGTCTTTAAAAGACTTTCAACTTGTAGTGTTTGATGATATGAACGATTCAAACTCCATCATTTTTAAACAATCAATAAGAAACATATCAGCGAGGAAAATTTATCAGAACGTTCAGTCGAATGTGATTGTCGGGTTCACCCCAAGCACCGACTACGTTCTTTACTGCAGCCAACTCACATGGACACGGCTGCTCTATCTGTATGCTGCGTACATGAGAGTTTTCTAAAAGCTCCTCATACATTTCACGCATGTGTATGCGTGAAAACTAGCAAAAGCTCATATGAATTTTTATAAAATTTTCAAGTCAGACGCTGATGACTCACTTTGAGAACTGAAATCTGGGTTTCAAATTACTACCGCTAGACGGTAGTACGCGCGTTTGCGTGAAAACTGGCAAAGCTCAAATGAATTTAATTTCTTATTAGGTGTGTTATTTTCAACTGGATCAGATCACTATTGAAAAAAACGATGTATCTTTACTGATCTTCGCGGTTCGCGGATCTCGACGGCTCAGCAGATCTTTACAAATCTTTGTGGTTTGCAGATCTTCACGGCAGATCTTGCGATTCGCGGATCATCAAGGCTCGTGGATCTTAAAGGTTTGCGAATTTTTGAGATGATGTAGATAGAAGATGGAAAATGGATGGTGGAGGATGGAGGATAGAAGATGAAAAATGGAAGATGGAGGATGGAGGATTTAGTATAGAGGATTCACGATGGAGGATGGAGGATGGAGGATGGAGGATGGAGGATGGAGGATGGAGGATGGCAGATGGATGATGGATGATGGAGGATAGAGGATGGAGGATGGAAGATGGAGGATGAAGAACGAAGTATGGAGGATAAAGGAAGGAAGATGCAGAACGAAGTATGGAGGATAAAGGATGGAGGATGAAGAATAGAGGATATAAGATAGAGGGTGTAGAATGGTGGATTTAGATTAAAGGTTAAAGATTAAAGATTAAAGATTAGAGATGATTAAAGACATAAAAGATAAAGGATCAAGGATCAAGGATCAAGGATCAAAGATCAAGGATCAAGGATCAAGGATCAAGGATCAGGGATCACGGATCAAGGATCAAGGATCAAGGATCAAGGATGAAGGATGAAGGATGAAGGATGAAGGATGAAGGATGAAAAATGAAGGATGAAGGATCAAGGATCAAGGATCAAGGACCAAGGATCAAGGATCAAGGATCAAGGATCAAGGATCAAGGATCAAGGATCAAGGATCAAGGATGAAGGATCAAGGATCAAGGGTCAAGGATCAAGGATCAAGGATCAAGAATCACGGATCAAGGATCAAGGATCATGGATCAAGGTTCAAGGATCAAGGATCACGGATCAAGGATAACGGATAAAGAATAAAGGATTAAACATTAAAGATTAAAGATTAAAAATGAAAGATTAAAGATTAGCCCCGCAGTACTGCATAAAAGCTAGTTGGAGCGTAGCGCGCGTCAGCCAATTATGAACGCGAAAGCGAGTTTTAATCTCTTTAACCCTGCAAATTTTTAGATAACGATATCTATTAATTTCAGATCGAACGGGGAATGAAACAAATTGATATTGGCTTAAAAGTTGAAATACCACAAATGAAAAATGTAAATTTTCATTTTGGAGTTTTAGTGTAGATAATACTTTTTCCTAAATCTATAGCAACAAAAAGAAATGATATATATATAAAAAAAACATTTTAAAAATGTAGAAAGAAGGTGTCGGGTTCAACAAAAAGGGATGATATTCACAGAGTCGGTTTTCTTTTTATTAATATTTCCACTTACACTTGTATACAAATTTGTGATATTCATTTTTCCAAGAAACCCGACAATCGCTCGGAAAAATATCCCCCCCCCCCCAAAGCAACCAAAAAGTAAACTTTGCGCATCATCTTTATGCTACGACGAGCGATTGTCGAGTTTCTTGGAAAAATGAATATCACAAATTTGTATACAAGTGTAAGTGGAAATATTAATAAAAAGAAAACCGACTCTGTGAATATCATCCCTTTTTGTTGAACCCGACACCTTCTTTTTACATTTTTAAAATGTTTTTTTTATATTTTATATTACAGTAAAAATCTTAAACACTTCTACGTGATTAAGTCGTTAAAGGCTTTTTTCAATAAACCCTATGCATGCCGTTACTGCGATAAGGTGATGCACAGAGAAGTGCATAAATGTAGAATGAAGTGTTCTTATTGCATTTCCTACCCGCCATGTGATTTTGTGAAGCATATGGTTAGGTGTGAGACTTGTAATCGCTCTTTCAGGGGTGAAGTGTGCTACCAAAATCATCTGCGTAATAAAATTAAAACAAAAACCGTGTGTGAAACTTTCAAAATATGTAGATTATGTTTGAAATTTCTTAATCTAAAGAGCAGAAAGGAGGAAGAACATGTGTGCAATGAAAAATATTGTCCGATATGTTATAAAATTACTCCTGAAGATCATTTATGTTATATTAAACCACATAAAGGGAGACCAAATACTAAGTATCTAATAATATTCTTTGACTGTGAAAGCACCCAGAATACTGTTTATGAGGATAGACCTGCCTCATACCTTCACGTTGTGAACTTGATAGTTGCACAACACATATGTTATAGCTGTTTTAAAGAACCAGATATAAATATTATATGTGATATATGTGGTGTTAGAGAGCACGTGTTTGAGCATGATGGTAAAGTGAATGTAGTCAGACAATTTCTAAATTATTGTTTGATGTCTCGCCGAGAAATTGCTAATGTCTTCTGCATAGGACATAATTTATCAGGTTACGATGGTCACTTTATAATTTCTGAGCTATTAGCCATGAAAGTGAAGATTGACCCAATAAAGAACGGAACCAAAATAATGAGATTAACCTGTGGAAAAATTGTATTTCGCATTTTGTCGGAAATGCGCCGAGATGAATAGAGTTTCTGCCTGCATTCATTCAGAGGATGAAAGACAACTTTCCGGTACATGGGTTATACCTGAAGTATCGTTGGCTGTAAAAAAAGGTTATGAAATTTTAAAAGTGCATGAGGTTTGGAAATATAGCAACACTCAATATGACTCCGTTTCAAAAACTGGTGGTCTTTTTACAAAATATGTGAACACATTTCTAAAAATTAAACAAGAAGCGAGTGGATGGGGCTCCGAATACACAACTGAAGCTGAAAGGGAAAGTTTATTGTATTGTTACATGTAAACCTGGCAACCGCGCAACCGTGCAACTCGATCGTTTCACATAATGAAAACGACAACAACAGAATACCTAGTTGCAAAATAGCCCAATCAGAAACCTAGCTGAAAATAAGCCGAAACAACACGATTGTATCTCTCTTCTTATCGAATGCTCTCCAATGTACTAGAACCCTGTACATAAACCACTGAACGAAGGTCAAAATCGAAGGCTCTGAAGCTTTCGAGAAGATTCCACAACTGAACGAACGTTCAAGTACACCGGTGAACATTCAAGACTGCAACCGCCTAGCATATAAGCAGGTGAAGCGATCAGCGAAGACACAGTAATTTTGATTACGGCGACTGTGACAGACAGCGGGTACACGCGACCGTGTTGAGAGAGAACGAAAGTGAACGAGCCAAGCGATATATGGTATAAGCGGGCGGTACTGCCATACAGTGCGAATTATTGTGCGATTATAATTCTGTGAATTTAAAGTGCGATTAATAAATAATCACTTATTTTTATTTTAACCGAATTGTGTTTTAATTGAAATCCCGGCGAACCCCTAGCTCGCAACAATTGGTGTCAGAAGTGGGATTTCAAGGATTAATTCGGGTTAGAATCGCGAGTGGAAAAAGTGAATTTAAAATTCTCGAACGGACAAAGTGAGAATTTTGGTGCACGAATAAAGTTTTCAAACTGTGAAGTTCAGTGAAAATTCTCGAACGGACAGGGAGAATTTTGTGAAACCGAATATTCTCGAGTGCTCTAGTGAGCGGTAACTTCAATTAGTGAAGTGGAAAGTTCTCGTACGGACAAAAAGAGAACTTAAGTGAATTTGTATCGCGGAAAATCTTTAACGGACAAATAAAAAAAAAAAAAATAGTGAAAATGCCGCGTTATTTAAAAGACTTGAAACTAATGGAGCTGAAGGAAGAGCTCGGTAGACGCGAATTATCTACAACAGGGAACAAGACTGAACTTGTCAGCCGAATGATCGAAGTGCTTGAGGCTGAAGGCAAGGACGCAAACAATTTCGAGTTTCCAATCGAAGAAGCTCGCGCAGCAAGTAGTGATGAGTGTTCAGAGACGTTAGAGTCTCTAAGGCAATTAATGCAAATGATGAACCAGCAAGGACAGAAAATGGATCAACAAAGCCAGAAAATAGACCAACAATCAAAGGACCTCAACCAAAAATTAGAACAGCAAAGCGAACAAACGAAAGAGCTAAAAGAAGATCTAAATAATAAAATAGACACCATGGGTAAAATAATCGAAGAAAATCTGGAGGCGAAACTTCGAACTTTTGAAGGTCAAATAACCGAGAAGACATCAGCGATTGTAGAAGAAGTTGAACGCCTAAAAAGGGACTTTGATAACGTGAAAGCAACTGGAGTCATCAAAACAGAACACGTTACACACAAAGATTTCAAAGCTCCAATCTTCGATGGACAAACACCGTGGGCTATCTACAAGACCCAATTTGAGGCTGCCGCAAGAAATAATTATTCGAATGATTTAGAACGAGGAACGGCTCTTATATTGGCGCTAAGAGGTCCACCAGCAGAAGTTCTTCAAACAATTCCTCAAGAGCAGCAACAAGATTTTTCGACGTTGGTACAGACATTGGATCTTCATTATGGCAGTGACCACATGCGAGAGATCTACAAAACACAACTCTACAACCGAACCCAAAAGAATGGTGAAACTCTTCAAGAGCTGGCGCGCGATATTAAGCGACTTACACTATTATCGCTTCCCAATGCGCAAACAGAGCAGCGCAACGATACAGCTGTTTTCGCATTTAACAATGCTGTACAGGACAGAGAGCTCCAGCAGGCGTTAAAATTGGCAGGTAAGAAAACGATTGGCGAAGCCTTAGTATATGGGCTTACGTTCGAAGCTGCCAAGCAAAGCTCGCGAAATAACTACCGAGTTCGAGAAATAACAGAGGAGTGTGGATGTCAGAGAACGCAGTACACCAAACGAAGCGAAGGATCTGGTGCCCCTCGATGTTGGAATTGCGGACTAGCAGGACACTTAAGACGCGACTGCCGAAAACCAAGAAAAGCTACCAACTATTGTTCCGGCTGCGCTGCTAAACAAAAAGGAGAACGAGGCAAACCGTCACAAGAGCACGCTTCGCCTAATCATAGTCCGGGAAACGAGTAAAAGCCAACTTCATGGGGCAGAAGTTGGCTGGTGGAATCGACGCCCCCGGAACCACCATCGCAGTTTCTCGACTACATCGTGGTGAAATCGACTTATGCATGAGTGGTCGAGTCGACAAATTAAACTGCATAATAACAATTGACACAGGCGCAACACGAAATACCAATCGAAATAACATCCTTCAACACAACCAAGCTGCGAGTTATATTGTGCGAAGATGCGGATATACCAAAGTCATCAGAGAACGTTATTTGGGCAGAGCTCGATGGTGATCCCGGGGACCACCGATTCTACCTCATCGAACTAGAAACGACACCGGCATTACGAAGTCTGATATTGGGAAAAACGCTAGTAAAAAGAAATGAAAGGATGATTGTACCAATAAGAGTGCTCAACGTTTCGGACAGCATTACCAGCGTTAAGAAAGGAGATGTAATTGGCAGCTGTGAACCAATATCGGCGGTGACGAGTATAGACACAGAAGAGCATCATGACGTAGCCTCTAAAAGTAATTCAAGGAGGAAGAATAGTCTAACATCAGCAGTTCTTCAGTCAAGCAATCTTAGAGGAGTACAACACAAGCAAGCAGTAGATCTGATCGAAAGATTCAGCGACGTCTTCTCCACTGGTGATGAGGACTATGGCAGAACAAACCTAGTGAAGCATCGTATAGATACCGGAACTGCTACACCGATACGTCAACCTCCAAGAAGAGTACCATTAGCGAAACAAGGAGAAGTCAATTCAATGGTCAAAACAATGAAGCATCAGGGAATCATCGAGGAGTCAAAGAGTCCGTGGATATCGCCAGTGGTGCTGGTTAAGAAAAAGGATGGCAGCACCCGTTTTTGCGTGGACTACAGACAACTAAATGATGTTACGAAAAAGGATAGCTATCCACTACCTAGAATCGACGATATCATCGACACCCTGACAGATGCTAAATGGTTCTCAACGTTGGACCTGAAAAGTGGGTACTGGCAAGTGGAAATAGACGAAAATGATAGAGAGAAAACAGCATTCTCTGTCGGCAGCGGACTGTGGCAATTCATCGTGATGCCGTTTGGCCTGTGTAATGCTCCAGCTACATTCGAAAGACTAATGGAATTTGTTTTGCGTGACCTGAGTTGGAAAACTTGTCTCGTTTACCTGGATGATGTGATCGTTATCGGCAAGACCTTCGAGGAACACCTGAAAAATCTACAGGAAGTCTTCCAGCGACTGCGAGCAGCAAAATTAAAGCTGAGTCCGAAAAAGTGCACTTTGTTTAGTGCAGAAGTAAAGTACTTGGGTCACATCGTTTCAGCTGATGGTGTAAAGACGGATCCGGAGAAAATACTGGCGGTGAAAAATTGGCCTACTCCGAGTGATAAACACCAGCTGCGCAGCTTCCTAGGATTAGCAACATATTACCGTCGATTCGTAAAAGACTTTGCCAATACGGCAAAATGTCTTCATCAGCTAACAGAAAAGGGAAAGATATTTACTTGGAATCAACAGAGCCAGGAAGCATTCGAGAAAATAAAAGATCAACTTTGCGACTCTCCAGTTCTGGCGTATTCGAAACCAGGTCATAGTTTCATCATAGACACTGATGCCAGTAATGTCGGTATCGGAGCAGTACTATCACAAGAGATTGACGGACAAGAGAGAGTGCTATCATACTACAGCCGAGTACTCTCAAAATCAGAAAGGAACTATTGCGTAACCCGCCGAGAGCTATTAGCAATTGTAGAAGCTACAAAACATTTTCACAAATATCTCTATGGTCAAAAGTTCCTTCTTCAAACGGATCACGCATCACTTAAATGGCTACTTCAGTTTAAGAATCCCGAGGGCCAAGTAGCTAGATGGATAGAAAGGCTTGAATCCTACGATTTTGAAATTGTTCACCGAAGAGGGAGAATTCACGGCAATGCCGACGCGCTCTCACGTCGTCCTTGTCCACCAAACTGCAAGCATTGTCACCGCGTAGAAGAAAAAGAAGTCGGAGAAACCATTCAGCGAATAACCACCGAACCAAAGGATGGATGGAATCAGCAAGAACTGGAAGATGCCCAACGAAAAGATCCAGATATTTCACCGATCATGGCATGGAAGGACAAAATGGAGCGGCCTGAGTGGAAAGACATCTCACAATTCAGCGAAACCTTAAAGAGTTATTGGGCACAATGGAACTCCCTCCACCTAGACGGTGGGTTATTAAAACGGAAATGGGAAACCGCTGACGGAACATCGCATCTCATGCAAACCATTGTCCCGCATTCTAAAGTCGAGGAAATTCTGAAGGAGTATCACGAAGGTACTTCCGGTGGACATTTAGGTGTAAATAGAACCTTGGCAAAGATACGAGAGAGGTTCTATTGGATCCATCTCCGAGATGACGTCGAAAATTGGTGCCGTAAGTGTACTACCTGTGCATCGAGTAAAGGCCCGCAACGCAGATCAAAGGGAGAAATGCAGCAATACAACGTGGGAGCTCCATTCGAGAGAATTGCTGTGGATATTGCTGGGCCATTTCCGGAATCAGAAAATGGTAATCGCTACATTCTTGTAGTCATCGATTATTTCAGCAAGTGGCCCGAAGCTTACGCAATTCCAAATCAAGAAGCAGTTACTGTCGCAGAACAAATTGTTACCAACTGGGTGAGCAGATTTGGAGTTCCACGTGAACTACACTCCGATCAAGGGCGCAACTTTGAATCTCAAACATTCAAACACGTGTGTCAAATGCTAAGAATAAACAAAACGAGAACAACTCCACTACATCCACAGTCCGATGGTATGGTGGAACGTTTCAATAGAACACTGAATTCGAACCTATCCAAACTCGTCAGTGAAAGGCAGCAGGACTGGGATCAACACATTCCTCTATTTTTAATGGCCTACAGAACATCGGTACACGCAACAACAGGAGAAACTCCCTCCCGAGTCATCTTCGGGAAGAACATTCGAGTCCCCGCGGAATTAATGTTTGGAGTGCCACCAGACCAACCGACCCATCCAAAAGATTACGTATCGGATCTTCGACATCGACAACACACAATTTACAACCTGGTCAGAGATAAAATTAATTTGGCGACTGATCGGATGAAGACGAGGTATGATCAACGGGCGAATTCATCAGGATTCCAAGAGGGCGATTTAGTTTGGCTATACAATCCCAAACGACAGAAGGGCAGGTCACCGAAGCTACAGCGCAATTGGGAGGGACCTTACCAAATCATCAACCGGTTAAATGATGTTGTGTACCGTATTCAGTTGCATCAAAAACCTCGTACTAAAATGAAAGTGGTACACCTCGATAGACTAACGAAGTACCATGGCGCCCCTGACGAGGGGATCGACTCTGTTCGGGACGAACAGGAACTAAGGAGGGAGTAATGTTACATGTAAACCTGGCAACCGCGCAACCGTGCAACTCGATCGTTTCACATAATGAAAACAACAACAACCGAATACCTAGTTGCAAAATAGCCCAATCAGAAACCTAGCTGAAGATAAGCCGAAACAACACGATTGTATCTCTCTTCTTATCGAATGCTCTCCAATGTACTAGAACCCTGTACATAAACCACGGAACGAAGGTCAAAATCGAAGGCTCTGAAGCTTTCGAGAAGATTCCTCAACTGAACGAACGTTCAAGTACACCGGTGAACATTCAAGACTGCAACCGCCTAGTATATAAGCAGGTGAAGCGATCAGCGAAGACACAGTAATTTTGATTACGGCGACTGTGACAGACAGCGGGTACACGCGACCGTGTTGAGAGAGAACGAAAGTGAACGAGCCAAGCGATATATGGTATAAGCGGGCGGTACTGCCATACAGTGCGAATTATTGTGCGATTATAATTCTGTGAATTTAAAGTGTGATTAATAAATAATCACTTATTTTTATTTTAACCGAATTGTGTTTTACTTGAAATCCCGGCGAACCCCTAGCTCGCAACAATATTATTCTTGATAGAGATCGAATGGAAAAGAATTCGGGTAGACGTAACACTGCTAAAACTTGTTTAAACTCTTTATGTTGGAAGTTTGCTCAAAGAGAGGATAAAACTTTTACCAAAGTATTTTATGATTTTAGAGATTTTTGTAGTTTTACTGAATCCCCCGGAATCGAAATTTGTTCGATACTTCCTATCAATGAAAACACCGTCTGGGTTAATTGGAAATACATAGAACATTCCAATCGCTGCATACACAACTGCATTTGCGAGAATTAAACTTTACCATGCAATGGAGACAGTCGGGAAGGCAATTCTCTACTGCGATACTGATAGCTTGATTTTTGTAGATAATAAGTTAAGTCCTCTTTCTTTTGCTATGTCTGACTTTTTAGGTGACCTAACAAATGAGATTGAGTCTTTCGGAGCTGAGGCCTTCATCTCTGAGTTTGTAAGTATAGGTCCAAAAAGTTATGGACTTAAAGTAGAAACCGATAGGGGCAAAGAATACATTATTAAGTGCAAGGGAGTGACACTTAATTTTGAGAGTTCTAAGATCGTCAAATTTGAACGCCTAAGATCCTTAGTAATTGGCGAAGGGGAGGATCGTGTTTGTATAAAGAATAAAAGCAAAATTACGAGGAAACGTCCGGGAGTTGTCATTTCTTCATCAGAGAAAAAACATTTACAGTTCACATTTGATAAGAGAGTAGTAACAGATGGGAATTTTTCACATCCATACGGCTACAAGAAGATAAGACTAAGTAATTTGAAAGAATTGTAAAAAAATATTATTATTTGTATGTAAGTTTATAATTGTATGTAAGAAAAGTAGTTAATAACATAAAATTTACCTTTTATAACGTTTCTGAAAAATATAAATAATCAATGTTAAAACCTTCTCTTCTTTTTATTCAACACGGTACTGTATCAATATTCAGCTACATAAGCTAATAAATGGATTCATTAAATGAAAGATGATTTGTTTTTTCTTTTTCTTATTTTTATTACGAAACGGTTATACTAAAATATAATATTAATCTTACAAAAGATAGGAAGCTCGTAAAAAAGGCGAGAGTAATTTATGGGAATATAAGAGCTGCGGACTGGTATGGAAAAGTCCTCAGTTGACAGTTTGAACACATCCTTCTGCTTGCATCTGTCAGCATATTGTTTGTAGTATTCCTTAACACTTTCTGAAGCACTGTTATTATAAAGCATGACGATATTGAAGAATTCCATCATCTCAAACAAACGGAATAGCTCGAGATGTTTCACTTTGATACTTCCTTGGCCTACAGGTATTCTGTAAACCTTCTGCAAACCAAGCTGGTTATCCGGTATTTCTTCGCCAACTTCATTCTTCAACTGGTTGAGGTAATTGAAGAGTGAAATCCAACCGGTGTATCCTGCCGATACGGGGAAGCGTCCTGGATAACTAAATATTATTTTCAACTCAAACGTGAACGGATCGAATCCAAGAACAACTTTTTGATTTTAAGAGTCATCCAGATGGTAGGTATAGTTCAGTAGAGCGTTTTCGCCGGGAATTACTGATTTTTTTCTCTTGTGAGATTCGTTATTAGCATTTTCACAGAGATTGACTGGTTTTTTCCTTTTGCTAGACTTGTTACACTCTAACTTTATATTATCTGACAGCATATTCACTAAATGAACTTAAAATGAAAACTGAAATGTTTTTGTTCACTTACATTTCTTCAAACTAGTCGAGCTCGTGTGTGATTTTTTCACAGAACTTATTGTGATATTTATACTTAAAATTGTCCACTTGCACATACCTTAATTAGATTATCATAGGTATTTCGAGACAACATACAAAGTTGCAAATTTTTAAAATTTGTGTAATTAATTGCTTCTCATTACAAAAAAACTATAATACAAAAAGTGAAGATCGTCTGTAGTGAACGAGTTATCTATAAATATGCAGGCATTTTACTTATAGACATCGAATTATCTATAATTAGAAACCATAAGTAATAGATGAATTGCAACGGTCACATGTACTTGATATGGCTTATATTTAGATGTCATGTGAATGTTTTAATTAGATGTTTATAAAAAAAGGTGGAGCCCCTAGACCTTGCTATTACTCCTGAGTTGAGTTATTTATAATGAAATATTTCCTACCTCAGCGCTTTGCACCAGAAGCAGGTGAACGAGCTAAATCTAAACACAAACAATTATTTTGTGTTCAGCGGGAAGGATGAAACGCGAGGTGGATTTCTAAAAATAAGCTTTGTAGAAATAATGAATGAATAAAATGCAAAAACTTTTATTTTAGTTGTCTTCTTTAAACTCCCCTCACACCTCAACTTTTAGAAGCTTGCTTACTCGATCTGTGCAATGCCTACACTTCACCTACCTTCCCCTTTCAAGGAAAAGCTTTGTAGCAAGAATGTATGAATAAAATGCAAAAACTTTTATTTTAGTTGTCTTCTTTAAATTCCCCACACCTCAACTTTCAGAAGCTTGCTTACTCATTCTGTACAATGCTTTCACAAAGCTTTGTAACATAGCAAGAATGAATGAATAAAATGCAAAAACTTTTATTATAGTTGTCTTCTTTAAACTCCCCCACACCTCAACTTTCAGAAGCTTGCTTACTCGATCTGTACAATGCCTTCACAAAGCTTTGTAACATAGCAAGAATGAATGAATAAAATGCAAAAACTTGTCTTCTTTAAATTCCCCCACACCTCAACTTTCAGAAGCTTGCTCTTGCAACCGGGGGTCCAGCAACCAACCTACGGGGAACACTTTCAGAAGCTTGCTCTTGCAACCGCCCCACACCTCCCTTTTCAGAAGCTTGCTCTTGCAACCTAGGCTCCAGTTAACCTGGGAAGAAACTAATTGCCTATCAGGCAGGAGCGAGAAAGACCGACAAAATTATCGCTACTGCCGATCTCACACACCAACTAGTTTCCCACCTACTTGCGGAAGCTAACTTGCAATTCGAAAGCTAACCTTCCCCTGTCACCCAAAAACGAATTTGCTATACACTTCATCAGGCAGGAGCGGGAAACAAACACCTAAATTATCACTACTGCCGGTCTCACACACCAACGGATTTTCCCCACCACTTTCCCCAGAACAAGCTAAAAGCACAACATGTTCGGATTTAACCGGTTTTCTGGGCAAAATGATCGAAAGTGCTGATACTTTGGTCGGAAAATGGCGGAAAATGAGCTTTCTTAGGCCGAAAGCTCCAAAATCTCCATACAAACGAAAGTGTTAGCATTTATCATGCTCTCCACCTCGCACCTATAAGGGTTATATACAAAAGTGTCTCACTTACTACTAAGCTACAACTTTGAAAATTTGTATGTGTTACTTTTTCAATAGTTGGAGCTAAATGTATGATTATGAAAAAAATCCTGTTAGTCGTTCGTGTAGCTGCCATACAAATATCCTGTCAAAATGTATTCATTTAATTTACGAAACTCACTATAACTAAAGTAATCTTTTAGCTACGAATTCGGAATTTTGTACAAATTAGTTTTGAGTGAAAAGAAAGTTTGTCTTTACTAGTCAGCGAAATCCTTTTACTCCTTCTGGTAGCTGCCATACAAAATGTCCTTAAAACACGTGTTTAAGAATTTTGGTCGATAACTTCAGAAGGGTTTAAGCTACGTCTTTGAAATTTTGTATGTGTTATTTTGCCAATGGTTAGAGTTAAATATATGATTATGAAGAAAATCCTATTAGTCCTTCGTGTAGCTGCCATACAAATATCCTGTCAAAACGTCTTCAGTTAATTTACGGAACTTACTATAACTCAAGTAATCTTTTAGCTATGAATTGGAAATTTTGTACATATTAGTTTTGAGTAAAAACAAAGTTCGAGTTTACTAATCAGCGAAATCCTTTTACTCCTTCTGGTAGCTGCCATACAAAATGTCCTTAAGACACGTGTTGAACAATATTTTTCGATAACTTTTGAACGCTTCAAGCTACGAATTTGAAATTTTGTACACGTTCATTTTTAACTGGTTCCAAGGAAAAGGATAAATATGTAAGAAATCGAGTGAGTCCTTCCTGCACCTCCCATGTGAAAGTCCTTCAAAAAGGACATATTTTTCGATGACTTACCCAGTTCAAGATATGAAATTAAACACTGAATATTGTCTTTTAGATTGGCTTGCAGCCGATCGTGACTGCAGTATGTTTATACTCTAGATGAAATCATATAGAGTATTATAAGTTTAATCCAGCCGAAAAGTTTGTAACGCATAGAACCAAGCCTCGGACGAAAAAAAGTTATATATTATTTTTTGTTTATTTGTGCCCAAAAACCTCAAATCCGCTTGACGTCCGTCCGTCCGTCCGTCCGTCCGTCCGTCCGTCCGTCTGCCCGTGAACACGATAACTCAAGAACGCCTTCACCTAGGATCTTGAAATTTTGAATCTGGATGTTTGGTTGAATTTGTAAGGCTAAGTTCGTTAACGGGCAAAATCGTCCTACTCCTTCGGGTAGCTGCCATACAAAATGTCCTTAAAACACGTGTTCAAGAATATTTACCAATAACTTCGGAACGCCTAAAGCTACGACTTTGAAATTTTGTACGTGTTACTTTTTTAATAGTTGGAGATAAATGTATGAATATCAAGAAAATCCTGTTAGTCCTTCGTGTAGCTGCCATACAAATATCCTGTCAAAATGTCTTCACTTAATTTACGAAACTCACTATAACTCAAGTAATCTTTTAGGTACGAAATCGAAATTTTGTAAAAATTAGTTTTTAGTAAAACCAAAGTTCCAGTTTACTAGTCAGCGAAATCCTTTCACTCCTTCTGGTAGCTGCCATACAAAATATCCTTAAAACAGGTGTTCAAGAATATTGGTTGATAACTTCAGAAGGGTTTAAGCTACGACATTGAAATTTCGTATGTATTATTTTTTCAATAGTTGAAGCTAAATATATAATTATGAAGAAAATCCTGTTAGTCCTTCGTGTAGCTGCCATACAAATATCCTGTCAAAATGTATTCACTTAATTTACGAAACTCACTATAACTCAAGTAATCTTTTAGCTACGAATTCGGAATTTTGTACAAATCAGTTTTTAGTAAAAACAAAGCTTGAGTTTACTTGTCAGCGAAATCCTTTTACTCCTTCTGGTAGCTGCCATACAAAATGTCCTTAAAATACGTATTCAAGAATATTGGCCGATAAATTCAGAAGGGTTTAAGCTACGACATTGAAATTTTGTATGTGTTATTTTCCCAATGGTTGGAGCTAAATGTATGATTATGAAGAAAATCCTATTAGTCCTTCGTGTAGCTGCCATACAAATATCCTGTAAAAATGCCTTCACTTAATTTACGGAACTTACTATAACTCAAGTAATCTTTTAGCTATGAATTGGAAATTTTGTACAAATTAGTTTGGAGTGAAAACAAAGTTCGAGTTTACTAATCAGCGAAATCCTTTTACTCCTTCTGGTAGCTGCCATACAAAATGTCCCTAAGGCACGTCTTCAACAATATTTTCGATAACTTTTGAACGCTTTAAGCTACGATTTTGAAATTTTGTACACGTTCATTTTTAACTAATTCCAAGGAAAATGATAAATATGTAAGAAATCGAGTGAGTCCTTCCTGCACCTCCCATGTGAAAGTCCTTCAAAAAGGACATTTTTGTTCGATGACTTACCCAGTTTAAGATATGAAATTAAACACTGAATATTGTCTTTTAGGTTTGAGTAGCAATCTAATGGCAGTCCTTAATAAAGGATATACAACATGCACACACGTAATTCTACTTTATCCCCAACTACAATATAAATCGGAGTTCAGTATTCATCTAGAGTATTATACGATTGGCTTGCAGCCGATAGTGACTGCAGTATGTTTTTTTATACTCTAGATGAAATCATATAGAGTATTATAGGTTTAATCCAGCCCAAAAGTTTGTAACGCATAGAACCAAGCCTCGGACGAAAAAAAGTTATATATTATTTTTTGTTTATTTGTGGCCAAAAACCTCAAATCCGCCTGACGTCCGTCCGTCCGTCCGTCCGTCCGTCCGTCCGTCCGTCTGTCCGTGAACACGATAACTCAAGAACCCCTTCAGCTAGGATCTTGAAATTTTGAATCTGGATGTTTCGTTGAATTTGTAAGGCTAAGTTCGTTAACGGGCAAAATCGTCCTACTCCTTCGGGTAGCTGCCATACAAAATGTCCTTAAAACACGTGTTCAAGAATATTGGTCGATAACTTCAGAAGGGTTTAAGCTACGATATTGAAATTTTGTATGTGTTATTTTTCCAATAGTTCGAGCTAAATATATGATTATGAAGAAAATCCGGTTAGTCCTTCGTGTAGCTGCCATACAAATATCCTGTCAAAATGTATTCACTTAATTTACGAAACTCACTATAACTCTAGTAATCTTTTAGCTACGAATTCGGAATTTTGTACAAGTTAGTTTTGAGTGAAAGGGAAGTTCGAGTTTACTAATCAGCGAAATCCTTTTACTCCTTCTGGTAGCTGCCATACAAAATATCCTTAAAACACGTGTTCAACAATATTTTCCGATAACTTCTGAACGCTTCAAGCTACGAATTTGAAATTTTGTACACATTAATTTTTGAATGGTTCCAAGGAAAAGGATAAATATGTAAGAAATCGAGTGAGTCCTTCCTGCACCTCCCATGTGAAAGTCCTTCAAAAAGGACATTTTTTTCGATGACTTACACAGTTCAAGGTATGAAGTTAAACACTAAATATTGTCTTTTAGGTTTGAGTAGCAATCTAATAGCAGTCCTTAATAAAGGACATACAACATGCACACACGTAATTCTACTTTATCCCCAACTACAATAAAAATCGGAGTTCAGTATTCATCTAGAGTATTATACGATTGGCTTGCAGCCGATCGTGACTGCAGTATGTTTTTGAATTAGTTTTCGGTTTTTCAATATTAATCTGCAGTCCCCTTGTACGTCAGTGCAAAAGATCCACCTGGATCTTCTGAACCGGCTCAAAGAGCCGGTACAATGAAAAGAGCCAGATCCGGTGAACCGGTTCATTGAAAATATCCGAATTTCCCATCTCTAGTTGCTCGTAATGATGTCTATGACATTCTGTTTGCTGCTGCTTCCTCCCGATTCTTTTATCGCAGAAAAATCTACGTAGGACGAAGTCATTCCTGTTCCTTAAGGGAGCAAGTAAACTTCACGCCCTACTTTAATGGATATTACTTAATTAACTTAAATGGATGTTAGTTAATTTACTTAAATGGACGCTATCTAATTAGTTGTCATATTTTTACTTACCTGTAACATAATTTCCACACATAAGAGCAATACGTGTGTTGTTAACATGGTTGCTCATTACTGCATCTGTTTTGCGGTAAATTCTATGTTTAGCAGTATTTCCAACATGTGCAGGGAACTCACTTGTTGTTGCAAATATGAAGAAATTCTGTTATCAAACATATAGTGAAATTTTATGGGCTTTCCAAAAATGTAATAAAATTTGGTGGTTAATCAGGTCCTTCTTGGAGAAAACAGGACTTTTTTGTATTTTTTTTAAATTTTTTATTATTTTTGTGTCATTTAAATTAATTTTTCTCAAAAAGTATAACACTGATTGACACAGTTGATAGCAATTAGAAAGAATAATTTGTGTCCTTTCCAACGAGCCCAGAATTATTACGTTACGCTAAGTACAGCAGAAGTTAGAGATCAAACAGTGATCACAGGTACGATGAAAATCCTTCGTCCTTAAAATCGCGCTATCTCCTTAACGGTGCAAAAACAGAAGTATGTGCAGAACGATTTTCTACTCAGGACAAGTTCCTCTATCTCCCATTTTTGTTTGAACCTCAGTACTAGTTACACCCTGTATTTCTCTTCTTTTCAAAATGTGAAATTTCTCGACTGAATCCTTTATGTGGTTAACAGGAAAAGGTTCAACAATACATTTTCTCACGAGGTGCGTAAGGTCCCTTCTTCTTTTTTTGGAGTATATTCGAGGGAGCTTTATCAAACGTGTTTTTGTACTGATTGTGTAAAGTCATTTCCATACGGATCGTATTGTCCTGTGCAGGACTCATGGCAAATACGAGTGCCAGGTTAGTTGCAAATGTGTTCGCCTACTGAACTCAAAACAATTTAAATACCATTCAGCGCATAAATCAGGCCTGACATCCAGTTATATTAACAGCACGTAAATTGCACTGTCGGCCAGGACCATGGGACGTGCAATTTTTCGAAACACAACGAATCCCTCTTGCCTGTTTTCACGTGAGTATGATAATGGTAAATGTGTGCTAAGCTAGTGTCATGTAAACCTCGCAGGCTTAGGCTTTTTGCTTGGAATTAATTCATTGCAAAAAGATTTTGAGCTTTTCGTTTTGGTAGCAGCGATTAAACAGAACTTTTATGAGTCTACAGAGCAATTTGTTACGATGATAGCGAGTGGGCCGTACTGCTACCGAGTTTTTTGTATGAAAAATATTCATACATGCTGGTAAAAGCACTTAATTTTAATAAATGCAAATCATCTTTCTCATCATTTCATCATCGATAATATTAAATTATAGTGCAAAAATACGAGGAATATCAGTCTACTGGGTCTAATTATTGTGAGAAATTCAGTGTCATATCTGGTACAATTCCTGAAATATAAAAAAAATTTATTTGAAAGATTGTTGTTTCTCCACCTTCGCTTTCACGCTGTACCTCTCTCCTAAAAAATTTTATATTTTACTTCATTTATAAACTTATATATGTACACCTATCAAATTTAATTCTACTAGTGTAACTGGTTGTGACGATATTGTAGGCGAAAGTTTTTCACGTCCCACATCCACACTCAACTACCACCCTTAAAAATGTTGATTCTAATATACCTCACCAGTATGCTTACAAAAACCACCAAGTTTCAGAATGTCTCGCTGCTTGCATTCTTGCGTTCGTTTCGGACGTATTGCTTACCCCCTATTCACACATCGACCATTTTTTGATAAATGGATCTTACTAGTTTTCATAGCTCCATAAAAATTCAAAGTTTGAGCCCTTCAGCATAAGTTGCTTTTCGGATCTAGAAATCAAAATTTTTTCGTCTAAAGCGTTCACGTCTCCTCTCCTCGCCCTAAAAGTCATGTGACCTCCAATCTACCAATCTTTAAGGTTGCAATAAAAGTATAAGAACAGCATGACTTCAGTCTTCTTTATCCAGCGACGAAGAAATATTTAACTCAATTGAATTAAAAAATATTGAATTTCAAAGGGAACAGAAAATTCTGTATATATATGTACAGGTAAGTCTTAGGAGCAGAGCCCAGACGATTGGAGTGTCAGTGACAAGACCAGCACCAACAATGATGGCATCTAACCTATACCTTGTATCGTTTTCAATAAAAGATGCTTTAAGGACACTCGAAGGAATTCCTTTCCTTTGAAATGTCAATATGTCATGAAATATGACACTTAAGTATATCCTTCGCTCATGAATTTCATTTCAATTTTCCACAAAATGGAGAAAGGTATGCGACGAGTGCGCAGGTAAACATGAGGTGGACCACCTACAATACTTGAGTACAAAGGCATTGGTAAATTTTGAATTACTTCCGAATTAAATTCTGTAAGGGATTTCCGCCTTTTCAATTCGCTTCGAGTTGAACATTTTAGCACTCAGTAAATATTTGATCTCTTGGCTGGTCTACGCGACAAGAGTTTTGTTTTCAATTTGTTCATTTTCCAAGAGCGATCCTCAACGGTTGCCTAGGAAATGTTAGGGTGGTTACTTGACTTCGCTGGCCAGACGGCCTGCTATTTGTTTGGCAATTCTCTTTTCTTCTGCTGAGAATTGTGCAGATGAAATTACGTCCTTCTTTTACTTCTTTACCTAAAGTCTCTGGCCTCATCTTAAGTATGTTTGAGGAGATGCTGTATTCGACATGTCTTGTTACAGACCGTTGTCTTCAGAATACACATACCCCATTTGCAGAAGAATATAGACGAAAAAAAAAAGTTCTTTAGAGTATTGGACCTCCTCTACGAATGACAATTCAATTGCAGGAAACTTCATATTTGAACAGCTCTTGGCTTCGGCACGGGAATATTATTGAGCCTGTACACAAAATAAATAAAGAATAGTCATACAAACTGAGAATTTATTGAAAAAGTAAACCGTGAACGGTATCGGAAATTACATGGAAGGACTTACTTCGGTATAGAATTTACATGACTCGTTAAATCATTAATCGATGTCAGATATTATAGACATGATTGACACACTTTTTGGTAGGGTAAACTGACATTTTTATAATTATATTCTACTATTTAAAAATATAAATATCTGTAGGTAATATAAACAACTATTACTTTATTATTTTAATAATAAAGTATGGTTATCGATTTTTAAAAAAAAAAAATTTGCTACCCTGAACATTTTTTTTCCACGTTTCATGACTAATAGACACCAAAAAAGCAAAAAAAATTTTCAGTCCGTCTGTGCGCCGTACGCCGTCCGCCGTACGCAAAACGTTTGAAAGCTTATAGCTCTCAAACTCTTTGAGCTATTAAGTTGAATTTTTTTTTGTTGGTAGACCGAGCAGACCCCTTCAAGTGGCCACCTTTTGAGTGGTGGGAGTGTGAGGGGGGAGGTAGGGGAAGCGTTTTAGACGAAAAATGTTGGTTTCTAGATCTCAGTAACCGCATAGGCTAGGAGGCTGAAACTTGGAATTTATATAGAACATCGATAGTGGACCCATTTGCAAAAAAAAAAAATGATAATATGGGTAAAGGGGTGTGGCTGTGGGGGGAATAATAATGCATCCGAAACGCTCGAAAGCCGAGATCGAGACATTCTAAAATCCATATCTCCTAATCGGTTAATGTCACGAAATTAAAACGTAATGAACATCTGTGGGTATACTAGGAGAATAGATCCGAAACAAATTTTTGAGGGTGGGCAGTGACGTACGGGGGTGGTTGTTGAAAAACTTTAGATTACGATATCTCACGAACCAATTGCACTAGAGAAATAAAATTTGGTTTCTGCATAAATGTTGACATATAAAGTTTGCTGAAAGTAAAATTTTTTAAGGGGGCGGTGGAGCATGGAAGTGGAGAGGGTAAGCATTTTTTTAAAAAATCACGTCTCATATCTCAAGAATAATGTAAGATAGATGCTTAAAATTTTTACCAGAAGTGGGTCTAATAGACCCCCAGCAGAAAAAAAAATTTTGAAGATGAGGGTGTAGAGGGTGAGGCTGGGGGAGGGTGAAAAGGAAAAAGTTCCGATTCTTATATCTCGAGAACCTATAACAATATAAAGCTGAAACTTAGTATTTAGATAGAACTGTAGTAGTAGCATGTTGGATATAATTTATATAGGGGAGGTATGGTACTGCGGGGGGGGGGGGTGTTTTTCCTAACGGCTTATGCTAGAAAGTTGAAATTCGGTACGTATATGTAAATCAATTAGAAAAGTAATTTTGATTAAAAAAAATTCAAATATCCATTGGCGTTCGGAAGTGGGGCAAAAAAAATGATCAGTGAAAATGGAATGCATATATTTTTACGATTTTCGTCATATCTATTAGGTCTTTCGAAATATTGAATTCATTTTTTTTCTACGGGTTCTTCATATAAATACCTAGAAAGTGTTTTCAGGATTTTTTAAAATTGGACCCCCAAGGTGGTGTAAAGGGGATTATACATTTTCACGAATTCAGCCGTATCCCTCAGGTCTGATTAGAAATCGAATAACTTTTCACTTCCACGGGCTTATTTAATAATCACCTAAAACTTGTTTTCAAGGTTTTTCCTTTTTCAACCCCTAAGAGTGTAAAAACAGGTTGAACACGTTTTCACGAATTCCGTCATATCTCTTAGGAGTGATAAGGCATCGCATTGGTTTTCACTTCCTCGGGCTTTTTTTATATATATCAAAAAACTCATTTCAGGATTTTTGGATATTCAATCTTAAAGTGGGTGCACGGGGGTTGCATATGTTTTCACAAATTCTTACATATTTCTAGTTCTAATGAGATATCGAATTCACTTTTACTTCCTAAGGCTTCTTACATAATCGTCAAAACGTTGATTTCAGGATGTTTGTTATTCAACTCCAATAGGATGTAAGGCTTTTGACATATTTCTCAGGATTGATGAGATACTAGATTGGTTTGCACTTCCACAGACTTTTTATATAATCGTCTTCAAACGCATTTCCGATTTCATGTAATGGCCCGAAACTAAATCACGAAAAACCTTCTAATGGCGTAACAACTGATATTATACTAGGACTAGATCTCGTCCCGGTGTATGACCCAATTATGTAATTCATATGTTATATGAGGCAGCGGCGTAAGTATTCTAGCGCGACCCAATTTTAACCGATTTCCGATCTTTTTTTTGGGTTTTCGGTCACATAGTAACCTACACCGCATCTTAAAATTAAACTCGTTCCGAACTTCTACCGAAAAAATAATAAAGTTGCGCCCAGATTGTTGGCAGATCCTTTTAGTTAATATGACAATTTTGTTTTTTGAATAATGTTAGCTTAATATTATATCAAAATGTTAAAGTCATAGGTATAAACTATTACTTTTATAAGGAGATACCCCTTTACATTTATGTGGCACCCAATTAAAATTTATCTATTTATTTATAATTCAATAAGAGGCATAATATATACAATTATGAATTAAGAACTAGTGACACAGACTATCATCTTACAATTGAAATTATAATTATTCCCGTTAGTTAAAAAGGTATCCCATTAGAACTTCATCATTGGCTCAACATGGGGCGTAGCGGGACAACTCCGTTTCCGTTTTATGTGCATTTCAGACTATAGAAGTTTGCCGGCAAATTTCACACATAATTGACAGTGCGACCCGGTTCCTTCCAACTGAAATTATAGCTTAATAGTATTACATATGTATATATAAAATATTATACATATATGTATATATATTTATATATGTCAAAGGGTGAATATGGGGTCCGAGTGTACATATGGCACAGATAGTATACATCGATCTACATTTGGAAAATGATGTATATAAACTTAATTAAAACACTTTGTTTACACCACGTAAGAAAATATAAAGGATTTTAGCTTTCGTATGTCCGACAGTTACTACGAAGACCAAGATATTATGTCTAGTGGTAGAACCGGAGACCGCTTAAATTACTTATTTCAGAAATGAAATTACCCAGCAATCCAATAGTGTAGAATTGTCTGATGTCCGAATAGTCGGAAAGAATTCGGATGCCTCTTTCGTACCGAATTCGAAACGGCATTAAAAATCTGCCAACAGTCTGGGCGCAACTTTATTATTTTATGGATAGAAGTCCGAAACGTGTTTAATGATGAGATGCGGTGTAGGTTACTATGCAACTGACAACCTAAAAAATAACGTTCCAAATAGCCTCCTGGTAATTTCTTAGGTTGTCAGTCGCATAGTAACCTACACCGCATCTCATCATTAAACACGTTTCGGACTTCTATCCATAAAATAATAAAGTTGCGCCCAGACTGTCGGCAGATTTTTTTATTTACTTACGTATTTTTTTATCAATAGAATAATTCATAGTAGTAAAAGCGAATTCGATCACATTAAACCTAAGAGATTTTTGGAATCAGTGAAAACTTGAACAATACCCCCAGGGGGTTTAATTAGAAAAATACTTAAATCGGTTTTTCCCCGACTACGTTTAAAGCTTATAGAAGTAAAAGTGAATTCCAAATCTCAATATACCTTAGAAATATATCAGAATTCGTGAATATGTACACAACCACTTTACACCCCCTTAGGGGTTGGATATCGAAAAATTTTTAAAAGCGTTACTAGGCGCTTATATAAATAGCCCGCAGAAGTAAAATTGCTTTGATAGCTGGACATGTCTAAAAGTTTTAACGAAGTTTGTGAAAATGTGGATTCACGGACATTTTTTTTACTCAACCTCTGAACGCCAATAAAAATCTGAACTTTTTTTTTGCTTTAATTACTTTAATAGTGCATCTACATATACGTACTAAGTTTCAACTTTCTAGCATAAGCCGTTTCTGAGATATAAAAAACCACCCCTCACCCCCGTACCTTGCTACCCCTACCAAAAATTTTATTTTTCTAGTATGTCTCCATAGTGGCTCTATATAATCCTAAATTGATACCTTTCTATTCATTATGGTTTTCGAGAAATAAAAATCAGAATGTTTTCCTTTCTACCCTCTTTCACAATCACCCCCAACACCCACACCACCAAAATTTTTTTCCCTACTAGAAGTTTACCGACCCCAACTCCTGTAAAATTTTCAAGCTCATATCTGATACGGTTTCTGAGATATAAAAATTAAATTTTTTGAAATATTGCTGTCCCCCCACTTTCGTACTCCACCTCTCCCCTCAAAAAATTTCGTTTCAGTAGACTCCTCTTGTGATCCCATATACAGAAACTAAATTTTATCTTCCTGGTGTAATTGGTTCGGAAGATATTGTAATCCAAAGTTTTTTACCCCCCACCCCCACACCCCACCACTCCTCTTAAAAATGTTAGCCCTTGTCTAATTATGAAGTATCCCTAAGGACAACAACAAAGTTTCAATCTTCTGACATTAATTGTTCAGGAGATATCGATTTTAGAATGTTTCAATCCCGTCTTTCATGCGTTAAAGACTTATTGTTTCCCCCCCCCACTTCCACACCCCTTAACCAATAATGACAAGTTTTTTACAATTGAGTCCATTATCATAGTACTACATAAGTTCCAAGTTTCAGCCTCCTAGCATAAGTGGTTCCTGAGATCTAGAAACCAAAATTTTCCGTCTAAAACGCTCCCCTCTCCTCTCCCCTTGTACCCCCCCCCCCCCTAGAAAATATACCAGTGGTAGGGGTTCACCCAATCTACCCACCATAAAAATTTCAATTTAATATCTTAACGGGTTTGGGAGCTACGCGCCTTCAAACGATTTTGCGTACGGCGTACGGCGTACGGCGTACGGCGGACGGCGGACGGCGGACGGCGGACGGCGGACGGCGGACGGCGGACGGCGTACGGCGTCTACGGCGGACAGACGGACATTTTTTTTTTTTTTGCTTTTTTGGGGTTTACTAGTCCTAAAACGTGTAAATACAAAATTTCAGGGTAGCAAACTTTTTTGAAATTTCAGGTCGATCACAATACTTTATTATTAAAAAATAATAAAGTAAAAATCTGCCAATGGTCTGGGCGAAACCTTATTATTTTTCGGGTCAAAGTTCGGGAGTGGTCAAAGTCGGAGTGTATCATGAGCTGCTTCGAGATTATTAGATTTCTTGGAAAATTATTTTTGTTCTTAATATAAAAATATTCAAAATAGAGATTTTTAGCCGATTAAACATTGAAAAGTCCGTGTAGACTATTCGAATTTCAGTATATTATGTACACTAAAAGACAATAGAAGCAAAAACGAATTTGTTGCCTTATCAGAATTAAGAGATATGACGAATTGTTAAAACGTATACAAACCCATTACTTCCACTTGGGGTTTGATTTCGAAAAAATTGTGAAACACGTTTGAAGACGATTATATAAAAAGTCTGTGGAAGTGCAAACCAATCTAATATCTCATCAATTCTGAGAAATATGTCGAAAGCATTACGTCCTATTGGAGTTGAATAAGAAACATCCTGAAATCAACGTTTTGACGATAATGTAAGAAGCCTTAGGAAGTAAAAATGAATTCGATATCTCATTGGAACTAAGAAATATAAAAGAATTTGTGAAAACATACCCAACCCCCGTGCACCCACTTTGGGGTTGAATATTAAAAAATCCTGAAATGTGATTTTAGATATATATAAAGAAAGCCCGAGGAAGTGAAAACCAATTCGATGTCTTATCACTCCTAAGAGATATGACGGAATTCGTGAAAACGTATTCAACCCGTTTTTACACTCTTAGGGGTTGAAAAAGGAAAAACCTCGGAAAAAAGTTTTAGGTGATTATTAAATAAGCCCATGGAAGTGAGAAGTTATTCGATATCTAATCAGACCTGAGGGATACGGCTGTATTGGTGAAAATGTATACATACCCTTTACACCACCTTGTGGGTCCAATTTTAAAAAATCCTGAAAACACTTTCTAGGTATTTATATGAAGAACCCATAGAAAAAAATGAATTCAATATTTCGAAAGACCTAATAGATATGACGAAAATCGTGAAAATATATGCATTCCATTTTCACTGATCATTTTGCTTGCCCCACTTCCGAACGCCAATGAATATTTGAATTTTTTTTTATTCAGAATTACTTTTCTAATTGATTTACATATACGTACCGAATTTCAACTTTCTAGCATAAGCCGTTATATAGTTAGGAAAAACGCCCCCCACCCCCGTACCATAGTACCCCTATAAAAAATTATATTTTTCCAACATGCTACTACTATAGTTCTATCTAAATACCAAGTTTCAGCTTTACATTGTTATAGGTTCTCGAGATATAAAAATCGGAACTTTTTATTTTTCACCCTCCCCCACCCTTACCCTCTACACCATCATCCATGAAATTTTTTTTTCTACTGGGGTTCTATTAGGCCTACTTCTGGTAAAAATTTTAAGCATTTATCTTACATTGTTCTTGAGATATGAGACGTGATTTTTTAAAAAAATTCTTATCCCTCCACTTCCATGCTCCACCGCCACCTTAAAAAATTTTACTTCAGCAAACCTTATTTGTCAACATTTATACAGAAACCAAATTTTATTTCTCTTGTACAATGCGTTCGTGAGATATCGTAATCTAAAATTTTTCAACCCCCACCCCCGTACGTCACTGCCCCCTCTCAAAAATTTGTTTCGGATCTATTCTCCTAGTGTACTCACAGATGTTCATTAAGTTCTAATTTCGTGACATTAACCGATTAGGAGATATGGATTTTAGAATGTCTCGATCTCGGCTTTCGAGCATTTTGGACGCATTATTATTCCCTCCACTCCCACACCCCTTTACCCATATTATCATTTTTTTTTTGCAAATGGGTCCACTATCGATGCTCTATATAAATTCCAAGTTTCAGTAAAATTGACAATTTATACTTGTAAGAAACCTGAGTTTAAATTAAAGTAAAGGGTAAGTAAATCCAAGACTAATCTAATGTACAATTAATTATTATTATTATTATTCTATTTGTAAATTGCAGAATAGCAAACTAAATTTGAAGTTTTTTCTCATTATTTTATCGAGCGTAAGCCAACGAAATAAACTGAATTAAATCGATCGGAATCTTTTCATTCGAAGTGAATCGATCCAGGCTACGAATACTATCGAATTTTCGTACCTTAACAGTCTTCAAATTTAAACTTATTTCTGAAAGTAATAACACGCGGAGCTCATAATGGAAGCTTTCAAAAATTCTGGAAGAATCAGAAGAACCCCACCTAATCAAGGAACTTCTTCAAGCTGCCAACTGTGCCATGAAATTGACACGGAAGATATAGTGCAATGCGATATTTGCGACCTTTGGCATCATTTCTCGTGTGTTGATGTCTCAGACAGTAGACACAGCATACGACGAGTGCGCTTCGACCAAAAATTCAAGCATCACCTCTACCAGTTCGGCAAATAAAAGGGTGTTACTGAAACTTCGAAAGCTAGAAGAGGAAAAGATGACCGCAAAACATTATCTGGATCAGAAATATGAATTACTATCACAAATCGTAAGTGAAGACGAGGAACCGGTATCCACAATACAACAGCACAACTTCTCGAGAGACGTGCTAAATTGGTCATCTAACACAGCAGCACCTATAGTACCGCTTAGCGAACCTGCGTTAAAATTGACGTCTATATCTCCAACAACCGTAACCACCTCACAGGAATTAACGCAAAAGCAACAATCTGGATCCCAATCTACATCTACACATTTTGCGAAAGGCTGTTTGACAACAGCAACAACGGCTGCAGAGCTAGTAACAGCAATTCAACAGGAAAATAGCGATAAGTATTCGAGTAACAAAGGTAACAGAAATATTTGTAAATTACCCTTTAGTGAAAGATTACCAATATCCAGTGGGCTTATGCCAACTGTAGTTAATAACAGTTCAAGTGTTTTCGCGTCGCAAGCAGGCTCAGTAAGTTACCTTAAAAATATAACAGAGCAACGTCAAAATCTCCCTCCAGGTTTGTCGAACGTTATGTCCAACGCGTTGATCGGTCCTCCAATCGCTACAAGTACCTCATATCACGTATTTAGTGCTCCGCAATTCGCGTATAGTGCCCCAAATCTACCAGTAGGTAATGCGTCTAACGTATTTAGTGCTCCGCAATTCGCGTACAGTGCCCCAAATCTACCAGTAGGTAATGCGTATAATGAAATCAGTGCATCACAAAGCGCGTATAGTGCGCAAAATATGCCATTAGTAGGTAGTGCATACAATGCATTTAGTTCCCCGCAACTTACGTACAGTGAACCAAGTCTCCCAAACGTTTCAAGAGCATTGGTTAACGCCATCAATGTAGTTAGTGCTCATTGTGAGACATCTACTGTACCACCAAGTGTTGCATTAGGAAGCGTGCAAAATAATAATAGTGACATCTCAAACTAGAGATGGGAAATTCGGATCTTTTCAATGAACCGGTTGACCGGATCTGGCTCTTTTCATTGAACCGGCTCTTTGAGCCGGTTCAGAAGATCCAGGTGGATCTTTTGCACTGCCGTACAAGGGGACTGCAGATTAATATTGAAAAACCGAAAACCAATTTTAAAAAAAACATACTGCAGTCACGATCGGCTGCAAGCCAATCGTATAATACTCTAGATGAATACTGAACTCCGATTTATATTGTAGTTGGGGATAAAGAGAAGTTCGAGTTTACTAATCAGCGAAATCCCTTTACTCCTTCTGGTAGCTGCCATACAAAATGTCCTTAAAACACGTGTTCAAGAATATTGGTCGATAACTTCAGAAGGGTTTAAGCTACGACATTGAAATTTTGTGTGTGTTATTTTTCCAATAGTTGGAGCGAAATGTATGATTATGAAGAAAATCCTGTTAGTCCTTCGTGTAGCTGCCATACAAATATCCTGTCAAAATGTATTCACTTAATTTACGAAACTCACTATAACTCAAGTAATCTTTTAGCTCCGAATTCGGAATTTTGTACAAGTTAATTTTGAGTGAAAAGAAAGTTCGAGTTTACTAATCAGCGAAATCCTTTTACTCCTTCTGGTAGTTGCCATACAAAATATCCTTAAAACACGTGTTCAACAATATTTTCCGATAACTTCTGAACGCTTCAAGCTACGAATTTGAAATTTTGTACACATTAATTTTTGAATGGTTCCAAGGAAAAGGATAAATATGTAAGAAATCGAGTGAGTCCTTCCTGCACCTCCCATGTGAAAGTCCTTCAAAAAGGACATTTTTTTTCGATGACTTACCCAGTTCAAGGCGGGCGGAAAATCCTCATCTTTGGTCCTCCACGTGGGCGCCTGCTGGTAATGATTAGTCGGGATGGACAACCTGTCCACTCGATTACTCAGCTAAGACTTACACACTCGCTTCAATCGGGTGTTGTGGTCATTTAGATTGAGGTACCCAACTGTGTGTTTTATCCCCCCGTGTCGTCTCTCCAATTTCCCTTCTTCCTATACCCAAGTCAAGGTGTAAATCATCGTGCTAAGGACTGCATGGCTGAGGGGGAGCTCAGTCACGAACGATAAACTCCAGATACCGGGCGACCTCTGGTTTAATCTAGCCTTTCCATGGTAATGCGGTGCTCTGCCATGGATGACGACCCTTTCACGCGCTACTCGTGGGAATCACATGGAAAAAAACAAAAAAGGAATGGATGTTAAGGACGGTAGGAAGGGACCTGGTGTCTTGGCTAGTGACGACGATGATGAGCTTTCTCTCTCGTCCAACTCGCTGGACGGAAGGTTCGAGTGTCTGTCGACGGAAGATCAGCTCCTGTCCCCCGGGATAGTCGAGGACGTCGACGTTACTATCATTGAGTGCGATCAGGATGGCTTTCAGCAGACTGACGCTATCGATGGGAGTGACTTGGACGGCGATGCGACCCTCATCGGTGACGAACGGGATGGCTGTGAGCAGACCGCCATTGCTGAGGAGGGTATGCGCGTCGTGCAGGTGAGGGAGGTCGAGGAGACAGGACGGGTTGAGGGAAGTTTTGGAGATGGCCCAACCGTTGGGAGTAATACTGGGACCCAGGGAGGGTTCAAGTGGACGACGGTGGGCAAAGGCAGGGCAAGCACACACCTACAGGCGAAGCGTAGGATGCGGTCGGCCTTGAGAAAGATCTCGAAGTACGAGGCTATGGACCTCAGTCGGCTCAGCGACTGGGAGAAAGAGCAGTACGAGAGAGCCAAGGGCATTGCGGCGGACGAACACTTGAAGAAGTATTTGGACGACTGCAAAACGAGGGCTGTCGCTCTAGCGGCGAGCGCGGAGGCACCAGCTCCGCGTATGCAGGAGGCCGGTCCCTCAGGCGTGGAAGCTGAGGGGAGGCTAAGGACGGAAGCTCGACCTTCAGGCGTTACAGCTGAGGTAGGGCAAGGGGTTAAGTCCGGACCCTCGGGAACCAATCCCGGGGTGTGGAGTAGAATTGTCAGGGAGTCCAAAGCTGAACTCACGGCGGTGACGACTGGACCTAGGGTCGGACCACCCAAGGGGGAAGCGAAGGAAAGAAGGGAGGACTTCAGGACGAAGCGGGGCAGGTCGGACGATGCAGTGGCAGCAAGGGAGGCGAAGAAGGCTAAAGCTTCTACGTCAACCCGAGCAAGCGCTGTGGCTGACACGCTCCGCATCGCCCTTGTCAACGAGCAGGAACCCAGTGGCCGACTCCTGATGGACCAGTGGCTTCGGATCGAGGGCCTAATTCTCGATGCGATGCTGACCCAATATCGGTCGGGGCTTCCGATCTGGAGCTGCAGTTTGACGGAGCAGGCTGGGATGGAGGCCACAAGGTAATAGCTTGTGGTAACGAGGCATCCAAGGAGCTGATATCGAGGGTTATTGCAAATTTGGGCGAAATCTGGGAAGGGGCCAAACTCAAGGTGGTTTCTCCAGCGGAACTGGCGAAATACGTCCTGCCAAAGGCCTGGGTTTGGATCCCGAGACCTTTCTTGGACGAGGAGAAGGTTCTGGATCTTCTCCGGTTCCAAAACAGGGACCTTAAAACGGAGAGCTGGAAGGTGCTGAAGGTGGGGCCGAAGCAGGAGTTTGGCCAGCACTACCTTCTATCGCTCAGCAGGGAGTCATTGCCGTATCTGGAGGTCTGTAAGGGTATGGTGCGTTTCGGATTGGGTAGGGTGATGGTGAAAGCAACCCAACAGAACAGGGGAATTGAGGAGGCCATACCTACTAATGTTGGAGGTGATTCAAATCAACCTCCACCATAGTAAGGTGGCAACCTCTTGCTTGGTGGCCTTTTTGGCAGAACAGGGAGTCTCGGTGGCGCTGATTCAGGAGCCCTGGGTGAACGGCAAGAATGTCATCCAGGGGCTCGGACTCCGGAATTATAAGCTCCACTACAGGAAATGCGAGGGTAAACCAAGGGCATGTATATTAATAAAAATCGAGCTTAATGCATTTTTGTTAACCAATTACAGCAATGAAGATTTAACGGCAATTCAGATAGAAAGGGAAATGGGTAAGCCGATATGCCTGGCGTCGGCCTACTTACCTTACGACGGCAGCGAAGTTCCACCACAGTCAGTAAGGCAGCTCGCAGGGAGCAGTAGATGGGACCTGGTCATCGGATGTGATGCGAATGCGCATCATTCACAATGGGGAAGTACCGACACCAACGAAAGGGGTAAGTCTCTTTTTGATTTTATACTGGGATCTAATTTAAGGATATGTAATGTGGGCTCAGATCCTACATTCATAGTGCGGAACAGAAAGGAGGTTTTGGATATTACCCTTGCCACCAATTCCAGAACGCTGAGGGTTGATAAGTGGAAGGTTTCAGATAAACCATCATTCTCGGATCACTGTTGGATCCTATTTCAAATTCATTTTGAGCGGGAGAAAAGGCAGTTCCCACGGAACCCCAGGAGGGCGGATTGGGATAGGTTCAATAGAATCACAGAGCGGCAATTCTCAACGATCCCGCGGGATCTGGTAAGTAGGGATGCGATTGAAGCAAGTGTGGGGACTTTCAATACCTTTCTGGTAACGGCTTTCGAGAAATCCTGCCCGCTACTTAGGGCTCCAAAGAAAGTTAATCCACCTTGGTGGAATAGCGAACTAAGGGAACTCAGGGAATCTTCTAGGAAGCTCTTTAATAGGGCGAAGCGTGATGGGAAGACGGAAGATTGGGATAATTACAAAGCCAGTCTCAGGGTCTTCAAATACAAGATCAGGAAGTTCAAAAGGGAGTCGTGGAAGAACTTCTGCGCATCAATAGGTGAATGTAGTGAGGCGTCCAGGCTTAGGAAAGTACTTTCTCAGGAGCCGTGTCCACCGAGCTACATAAAGAGGAGTGACGGGTCGTGGGTGGAGACTAGTCAGGAGGCTCTGGAGCTCTTGATGTCCACTCACTTCCCTGGTAGTACACCGGTGGATCCCTATTCTATGGATAATAGGGGCTTCTCTGGAAATAATTTGGTTGTACCAAATGGAATGGAAGAACTCCTGGGTGAAGACACGATCAAATGGGCTATAAGCTCTTTTGCTCCTTTCAAATCACCGGGACCAGACGGCATTAGGCCAATCATGCTGCAGAGAGCCTCCGAGGCAATCCTCGGCTGGTTGAGTACGATTTTCAGGAGCTGCTTACGGGCAGGGTATGTTCCACGGGCCTGGCGAGAGGCACGTGTAGTTTTCATTCCCAAAGCGGGAAGACCCGGTCACACGACAATGAAGGACTTTCGACCTATCAGTCTATCGTCATTCGTTCTTAAGGTGCTGGAGAGACTTATAGAAACATATATTCGGAGATTATGCGAGAACAGGCTGCTGTCTAACGCCCAGCATGCCTACATCAAAGGGAAATCCGTAGACACAGCCCTACATGAAGTAGTGGGGTCTATAGAGTTTAGTTTGGAAAGTAAGGAATTCACGTTGGCAGCATTTCTTGACGTTGAGGGGGCTTTCAACAACGTAACAGTGGAAGCAATTAGGGAGGCTTTAAATAGCATAGGCTTAGAGGATGGACTGACGGACTGGTTGACGACCTTGTTGGAAACCAGGATTGTGAGTTCGGAGAGGGGGCAAGGAAAGGTAACAAGGCAAGCCTCGAGGGGCACTCCACAGGGTGGGGTGATATCGCCCCTTCTGTGGCTCCTTGTAGTGAACGAGGTTCTGATGGAAATCGAAAGGAAGGGAATCAAGGTTGTGGCCTACGCGGATGACATAGTCATACTGGTTCAGGGAAAATTCCTGGATACTATTACTGATATCTTGGAGGCGGCACTCTGTACACTGAGCAGGTGGGCCAAAAGATGTGGCTTGGGGGTTAACGCCTCAAAAACTGAGTTGGTTTTATTTACTAGGAAGCACAAGATCCCGGAATTCAGGCTGCCAATGCTTGAAGGGGTCGAGCTGCAACTTTCGGAAAAAGCGAAATATCTGGGCCTGATCCTGGATAGGAAGCTAAATTGGAAGGAAAATGTTGGAGAGCGTGTTAAAAAGGCTAACAACGCGCTTTTTGCGTGTAGACAGGCCGTGGGAAAGAGCTGGGGTCTGAAACCAAATATGGTACATTGGCTGTATACGGCGGTGGCAAGACCCATTCTGACGTACGGGGCACTGGTATGGTGGAAAGCCACAGACAAAAAGTATATTCAAAGGGAATTGAGTGGAGTGCAGCGGAGTGCTTGTGTAATGATCACAGGGGCCCTGCGCACAACGCCAACAGCAGCACTGGAGGTTTGCATGCACCTTTTGCCGCTTGATATTTTCATTAAGCAGGTTGCTTCAAACACAGCGGCAAAACTATTGAGCTGTTGTCTCTTTAGGGAGAGACCCACAGGACACAGCTCCATTCTTAGGGAATTTCTTCAGGGTCCGGTCAACTTTTGCACGGATTATATGATCCCGGTGAATGATTTTAAGTCATCCTTCAGGGTTGTGTACCCAAGCAGAGCGGACTGGGAAAGCAATAGGGTATTAAATGAGGAAGAACTCTCCGTGTATACGGACGGTTCCAAAATGGAATGCGGCACTGGCGCTGGAGTCTTCTCTGAGCAGTTGAGTGCAAGGGAGTCCTTTAAGCTGCCGGATGCCTGTAGTGTATTCCAAGCGGAAATTCTGGCAGTGCTCCAGGCAGGTAACATCATGTTGATGGAGGGGTTATTCGGTCGGGATATCTCACTCTACATTGACAGCCAGGCGGCTTTGAATGCATTGGAATCAGGGACTATTAAATCCCAGCTAGTAAAGCGCTGTCGAGAAGTGCTCAAGGTACTTTGTAGTCAGAATAGAGTACGACTATGCTGGGTACCAGGGCATAGTGACGTACCAGGCAACGAACAGGCCGATGAGCTGGCGAGACTAGGATCGGCGTCGGACGGGATGGTAGAGGAGGTGGTTAATCCACCTTTAAACGGAATTAAAGCACGTATCCGGGATTGTGCAGTGGACGCAGCGAACTCTAGATGGGAGGCGCTAACGAGCTGTAGGACCTCTAGGGCACTCTGGCCAAGGTTGGACAGACGAAAGACTAGGGAGATATTAACATGGAGTAGGGGAAGTCTGCGGCTACTTGTCGGAATACTGACAGGGCACTGCTTGCTAGGGAAGCACGCTATGCGTATGGGGATCGCTGACTCTGACGTGTGCAGGTATTGCCTGGACATATGTGCTGAGGAGGACATCACCCACATTTTGTGCGAGTGTTAGGCGGTTGCAAGGAGGCGACTGAGGTGGCTGGGAAGTCTTTTCTTTGACAATTTGGAGGACCTGAGGTTAATAGGGCATGATAAGCTAGTCAAGTTTGTTAGGGATCTGGGTTGTTTAGGGGATGTTTAGTGACCTACGAGGTTCTGAAGGGATCGCTATGGGCCCTTTTGGTGCCTAGTGTGCGCGGTGGCTCAGCGCTTCGCCCCTTCTTAAAACTAAAACTAAAACTACCCAGTTCAAGATATGAAATTAAACACTGAATATTGTCTTTTAGTTTTGAGTAGCAATCTAATGGTAGTCCTTAATAAAGGACATACAACATGCACACACGTAATTCTACTTTATCCCCAACTACAATATAAATCGGAGTTCAGCATTCATCTAGAGTATCATACGATTGGCTTGCAGCCGATCGTGACTGCAGTATGTTTTTCTGTAAAACTCGACTATATTTTTTTTATTTACAACTTTATTTAAGGAACTTTCGTTTAAAAGGTTAATAGGTGATAAGTAGAAATGCTCCGTAATCCTATCATTGACATTCATGGTATGGACATTTTTTATTATTGGGTTTTCATGCTGTTCGAGCTTCGGAATGCGTTTAGTCCATAGTTCGGAGATATATGTCATTATGGGCTCTACATCTGCCATCTCATAGATGTGCTGGTTCGAGTAATATTTATTTCTTGACCTAAATTTCAGATTAATACAATGCCTTAGAATTTTTCTTTCAAAGATTTCTATTTTTTTTGCCAGCGTTGTAGAAATTGGGAACCAACAGGCATATCCGTAGGTTAATATGGGCCTAAGTATTTGCTTGTAGAGCAGCAATTTAGTTTTTTTGTGTAGCTTGCTCCTGTTATATAACAGTGGCGCAAGGATATTATAGACCTTATTAGCCTTAATAAGCGAAGTTTCAACGTGCTTATTGAATTTAAAAAGGCTGTTGAAGTTTATGCCGAGATATTTAATTTGGTTTTTAAGAGGGACTACCGAATCATTCAACTTTAACTTTAGTTTGCGGCTTTTTTTAACAGTATTTCGGTAACCTTTTCCACTAGCGTTTCTAAAGCATATCAGATTAGACTTGTTACTGTTTATTTCTATTCCCCATGTTTTGTAGAAATTGTTTATTTCGCTTAAATGAGATGTCAATCTATGCAGGGCTACATCAGGATCCCTCGCTTGGGCATATACTACGGTATCGTCCGCATAAAGTAATGCAGTTGAAAGTAACTCAACCGGTTGGCTTATTTTATAGTGCGGGAAGTCATGCATATTTAAATTGTAGAGTTTAGGACCCAGAATAGACCCTTGTGGTACGCCACTAAGCACTGAAACTGGTTCAGATATTGAGTTGTTAATGCTTATCGTTAGAGACCTTTCTCTAAGGAAATTTTATATTAGCCTTAATAAATATAGCGGAGTGTCCAACTTAATTAATTTATAAATGAGACCATTTAACCAAACTCCATCAAAAGCATTTTTAATGTCCAGAGAGCACAAAACAGTGACTTCCTTTGTCCTTAATCCTACGGTGATGTCATTGTGAACTTTAAGGAGAGCATGCTCCGTAGAATGTTTCTTTTTGAACCCGAATTGTTCATGGGGAATGACCGAATTTTCATCACAGAAGTCATCAAGTCGTTCAGCAATGATTTTTTCAAATAACTTTCCCAAATTGGAGAGCAGTGATATGGGACGAAAGTTACTAACATCATTAGAGTTTTTATTTTTTTTTATGGGTAGTATTTTAGCTTGTTTCCACTTTTTGGGAAAATATCCGTTATTAATGCAGTTGTTAAAAATAATTTGCAGATGATGTATAGCCTTTGGTGAGAGCCTCTTTATTATAAAGTTGGATATATTGTCAGGGCAAGTTGATTTTTTACCATTAAGTAGTTTGATATGTCGGACTACAGTGTTAAGGGATATAAAGGGCTCCATACACTCACCACTGGCTTTCGAAATATTATTAAAATTTGTTAGGGGTTCGAAGGATCTGTTTATGCCACAGTTGTTTTCAAAGTTTACCACTGTATTAATCACCGATTCAGTTATTTCAGCATTATGAGTTGGAGTTCGTTCAGAATATAGTCGGGTGTAGTGGTTTTGAAAAGCTATGAGTTTGTCTTGTGTGTCAACTAGGCTAATGTTATTGGCGGAAACTTCCCCAACATCATATTTTGGCTTTCTACCCACTATTCTATTCACTTCCCTAAAAACGGATGGGCCCGGTTTCAAATTAGATAGTTTCTCACAGAATTGTTTGTTGAAATGTTCATTAATTGCCCTATCTATATCGGTTGAAAGTATCTGGATATCTTTTTTAATATCCCGACACTCCTGGTTCCAGATGTGCCCATTAGATGCTAGGCGTCTTTTAAGCATGCGTCTCCAAATTTTACACGTTGCTAATTTTCGTTTTATGTTCTCAGGTAATTTTTCAGACCACTGGTTCACAACGTGACTTTTGGAGTGCTTCTTAGAGATTTTTTGAAGCACATCCCCGAATCGTTCTATGCATTCATCTATTTGCCCAGAGCTAAGGTTTCTCTCATCAGAACAGTCGAGTGTACTAAACTCTGCATCCAGGTCAAGTTTAAACTTCCTCCACTCTGTACCCGCGAATGATGTATATCTTGCGGCTGGTCTGAGAGTTACAATGAAATCATTGAAAGCGATATCCAGCTGTACGGCATAATGATCGGAGAAAGAGGATACAGTTTTGCAGGTGTAGTTTTGGTTTAAGCTATTCAAACAGCTGTTGGAAACTAGAAAGAAGTCAATGGAGAATGGAGAATGGAGAATGGAGAATGGAGAATGGAGAATGGAGAATGGAGAATGGAGAATGGAGAATGGAGAATGGAGAATGGAGAATGGAGAATGGAGAATGGAGAATGGAGAATGGAGAATGGAGAATGGAGAATGGAGAATGGAGAATGGAGAATGGAGAATGGAGAATGGAGAATGGAGAATGGAGAATGGAGAATGGAGAATGGAGAATGGAGAATGGAGAATGGAGAATGGAGAATGGAGAATGGAGAATGGAGAATGGAGAATGGAGAATGGAGAATGGAGAATGGAGAATGGAGAATGGAGAATGGAGAATGGAGAATGGAGAATGGAGAATGGAGAATGGAGAATGGAGAATGGAGAATGGAGAATGGAGAATGGAGAATGGAGAATGGAGAATGGAGAATGGAGATGGAGGAGGGGGATGGAGGATCGAGAATGGATAATGGAGGATGGAGGATCTAGAATGGAGAATGGAGAATGGAGAATGTAGAATGGAGAATGGAGAATGGAGAATGGAGAATGGAGAATGGAGAATGGAGAATGGAGAATGGAGAATGGAGAATGGAGAATGGAGAATGGAGAATGGAGAATGGAGAATGGAGAATGGAGAATGGAGAATGGAGAATGGAGAATGGAGAATGGAGAATGGAGAATGGAGAATGGAGAATGGAGAATGGAGAATGGAGAATGGAGAATGGAGAATGGAGAATGGAGAATGGAGAATGGAGAATGGAGAATGGAGAATGGAGAATGGAGAATGGAGAATGGAGAATGGAGAATGGAGAATGGAGAATGGAGAATGGAGAATGGAGAATGGAGAATGGAGAATGGAGAATGGAGAATGGAGAATGGAGAATGGAGAATGGAGAATGGAGAATGGAGAATGGAGAATGGAGAATGGAGAATGGAGAATGGAGAATGGAGAATGGAGATGGAGGAAGGGGATGGAGGATGGAGGATAGAGGATAGAGGATAGAGGATAGAGGATAGAGGATAGAGGATAGAGGATAGAGGATAGAGGATAGAGGATAGAGGATGGAGATGGAGATGGAGAATGTAGAATGGATAATGGAGAATGGAGTATGGAGAATGGAGAATTTAGAATGGAGAATGGAGAATTTAGAATGGAGAATGGAGAATGGAGAATGGAGAATGGAGGATGGAGGATGGAGGATGGAGGATGGAGGATGGAGGATGGAGGATGGAGGATGGAGGATGGAGGATGGAGGATGGAGGATGGAGGATGGAGGATGGAGGATGGAGGATGGAGGATGGAGGATGGAGGATGGAGGATGGAGGATGGAGGATGGAGGATGGAGGATGGAGGATGGAGGATGGAGGATGGAGGATGGAGGATGGAGGATGGAGGATGGAGGATGGAGGATGGAGGATGGAGGATGGAGGATGGAGGATGGAGGATGGAGGATGGAGGATGGAGGATGGAGGATGGAGGATGGAGGATGGAGGATGGAGGATGGAGGATGGAGGATGGAGGATGGAGGATGGAGGATGGAGGATGGAGGATGGAGGATGGAGGATGGAGGATGGAGGATGGAGGATGGAGGATGGAGGATGGAGGATGGAGGATGGAGGATGGAGGATGGAGGATGGAGGATGGAGGATGGAGGATGGAGGATGGAGGATGGAGGATGGAGGATGGAGGATGGAGGATGGAGGATGGAGGATGGAGGATGGAGGATGGAGGATGGAGGATGGAGGATGGAGGATGGAGGATGGAGGATGGAGGATGGAGGATGGAGGATGGAGGATGGAGGATGGAGGATGGAGGATGGAGGATGGAGGATGGAGGATGGAGGATGGAGGATGGAGGATGGAGGATGGAGGATGGAGGATGGAGGATGGAGGATGGAGGATGGAGGATGGAGGATGGAGGATGGAGGATGGAGGATGGAGGATGGAGGATGGAGGATGGAGGATGGAGGATGGAGGATGGAGGATGGAGGATGGAGGATGGAGGATGGAGGATGGAGGATGGAGGATGGAGGATGGAGGATGGAGGATGGAGGATGGAGGATGGAGGATGGAGGATGGAGGATGGAGGATGGAGGATGGAGGATGGAGGATGGAGGATGGAGGATGGAGGATGGAGGATGGAGGATGGAGGATGGAGGATGGAGGATGGAGGATGGAGGATGGAGGATGGAGGATGGAGGATGGAGGATGGAGGATGGAGGATGGAGGATGGAGGATGGAGGATGGAGGATGGAGGATGGAGGATGGAGGATGGAGGATGGAGGATGGAGGATGGAGGATGGAGGATGGAGGATGGAGGATGGAGGATGGAGGATGGAGGATGGAGGATGGAGGATGGAGGATGGAGGATGGAGGATGGAGGATGGAGAATTTAGAATGGAGGATGGAGGAGGATGAATTATGGAGGGGGATGGATGATGGAGGAGAATGGATGATGGAAGAGGATGGATGATGAAAGAGGATGGATGATGCAGGAGGATGGATGATGGAGGAGTATGGATGATGGAGGAGGATGGATGATGGAGCAGGATGGATGATGGAGGAGAATGGATGATGGAGGAGGATGGATGATGGAGGAGGATGGATGATGGAGGAGGATGGATGATGTAGGAGGATAGGTGGAGGAGGATGGATGATGGAGGAGGATGTATGACGGAGGAGAATGGATGATGGAGGAGGATGGATGATGGAGGATGGATGATGGAGGAGGATGGATGGATGATGGAGGAGGATGGATGAAGGAGGATGGAGGATGGATGATGGAGAATGGAGAATGGAAGAAGGAGGATGTAGGAAGTAAGAAGGAGGATGTAGGAAGGAAGAAGGAGGATGTAGAAAAGAGGATGCAGTAGAAAGGGTAGGAGATAGCCGAAGGAATATGGGGGAAAGAGAATAGAAGATGAAAGATGTAAGGTGACATGTAATTTTAACGGATTTTAATTAATCGTAACGGAGAGTGAAAACTTAGCAGAGGGACAAAACTGGCTAATTGTATTCAGGGTGTTTGGTACTCCGTGCACGACCTTGTAAGGGGTTATTCCTTGATATATTTGGAGAAAAAAATTGTTCCACAGGGTGGGTCAATTTTCAATAACAGTGGAGATACAGGGTGGTTAAGAAAAGTGTTTTTGACCGGTACCCTTACTCACTTAAAACGTTATATCTTGAAAACGAATAATCACAAGGCAAAGTGTTATAACTCGTTTTTTAGGCAATCGAATTATCTTTCATTTGATGTAACAGCCTAAATTGTAACTGCACCCAATCTTGAGATATTTACTCGAAAACACAAATTTTTGCTACGTGAACCCTTAAAATTCAGTGATCAATGTAGTTTTTCTCAGAAAACCCCATTATAAACATGTAATTTTAATTTTATTTTTTTATGAGTCGTATTATTACCTACAAAAGCTGCATGCATATGTATGAGTTACGATTAACATTTTGGAAGTAATAGGTAAAAATACATATCGCATAAAAATTAAATATTTCAAAAGTCAGTGCATTTTTTAAAATAAAACATAAAAACCATTATTAAATTCTTTTAGTTCAAACAAGTAGTGTAGATCAACATGCACATGCACTGACTTTTGGAATATTTAATTTTTATGCGATATGTATTTTTACCTATTACTTCCAAAATGTTAATCGTAACTCATACATATGTATGCAGCTTTTGTAGGTAATAATACGGCACATAAAAAAATAAAATTAAAATGACATGTTTATAATGGGGTTTTCTGAGAAAAACTACATTGATCACTGAATTTTAAGGGTTCACGTAGCAAAAATTTGTGTTTTCGAGTAAATATCTCAAGATTGGGTGCAGTTACAATTTAGACTGTTACATCAAATGAAAGATAATTCGATTGCCTAAAAAACGAGTTATAACACTTTGCCTTGTGATTATTCGTTTTCAAGATATAACGTTTTAAGTGAGTAAGGGTACCGGTCAAAAACACTTTTCTTAACCACCCTGTATCTCCACTGTTATTGAAAATTGACCCACCCTGTGGAACAATTTTTTTCCCCAAATATATCAAGGAATAACCCCTTACAAGGTCGTGCACGGAGTACCAAACACCCTGTATAGTATAATAGAATAAGAAAAGTTCACCGTATATAAAAATTTTCACGGTGCGCTGAACGATGAGACTGGGAGTTAGAATAAGAGTTTACAAAAAAAAATCACTTCTCATGTCTCAAAAACAGGAATGACAAACATGAGGGTGAAAAGGGGACAAAAAAGTATATCTTGAGAGATGATAATGGTGGAAAGCTAAAACTTGGAATGTAGAGGTATTGTGGTGGTACGTTTTGAAAATAATTTCTTTTAAGCACATATTTGTGAATTGCGAACACCGTCCGCGTCTGTCAGACAACCCTATTTCTCAAAAACTGCATTCAAAATTTTCTTTCTCATTCGGTGAACTGTACAATGCAAAACCAAAGGCGTCTCGTACAATGTGATGCAAAACGAAAGGCATCTCATACAATATGATGAGCCAAAAAAAAAAGGTCGACTGATACACTGAACTAAAAAAAAAAATAAAAGGTCGGCTGATACCCCTGGTACAAAGTAATTGAAGAAGTATCGAATACCAAGTATAGAATACTAATTTCAAGTACTCAGTAATTATTCGACACTGTAAAGTAATTGCATTGCACATCACTACTACCCATTCTACCCTATACTCGAAGATAGTATTTTTATGGCTGATTCACCGACTTTTTTACTCACACATTTGTAAACGGAGAATAAATATAAGTATGTATACAGGGTGTAACTAGTACTGAGGTTCAAAATGGGAGATAGAGGAACTTGTCCTGAGTAAAAAATCGTTCTACACATACTCCCGTTTTTGCACCGTTACGGAATTTCCTCTGCGTAGACGATGCTTTTCAAATACCCCCAGACATAAAAGTCCATGGGAGTTAAGTCGGGAGATCGTGGAGGCCATGCAATGGGACCGCCACGACCAATCCATCGATCCCGAAAATTCGTGTCGAGCCACCGACGGACATTAGCACCATAATGCGCTGGCGCTCCATCGTGCTGGTACCAAAACCTGACCAGTACACGGAGTGGTATATCCTCTATGAGGTCTGGTAAAGTTTCCTCCAAAACTTCGGCATAATTAGTGGAATTGAGAATTGGGGGAAGAAATACCGGACCGATGAAAGTTCTGCCGATGATGCCAGCCCAAACATTCACACTGAAGCGACGTTGATGGGACGTATTTCGGCTGGTATGGGGATTTTCACGTGCCCACACATGCATATTGTGGAAATTTTGTATGCCATCGCGGGTGAATTGCGATTCGTCGGTCCAGAGAATTCTTCCGAAAAACGCTGGATGTTCGTCTGCTCGCAGTAACATGGTACGACAAAAGTCTTGCCGATGTTCACGATCACCGGGCAACAGTTGTTGTACCGGTGTATTGTGATAGGGATACAGTCCTTCTCCTTGCAGAATTCGGAACACTTGCATGTGGTTGATGCCTAATCGATGGCCGATGCGCCGGGTGCTTACCGTGGGGTCCCTAGCCGCGATGCGCAGTATGCGCTCCTCCGTGGCCAAAGGTACCGAGTGTCGCCGTTCTGGATGTTGTATCTCCCGCCACGGCTGCAGTGTACCTCGTTCACGAAGGTTCCGATTAATGCTGATGAACATCCGATAATGGGGGTACCGAGATCTGTCCCGATACCGTTCCCAGTAAACTCTTTCGGCTCGCCTAGCATTCCCGTCGCACAACTCATACACGAAGTGCATGTCTGCCATTTCTTCCGTTGTAAAAGACCTCCTATTGCTTGCCATGTTGCTCGTAATGATGTCTATGACATTCTGTTTGCTGCTGCTTCCTCCGGATGCTTTTATCGCAGAAAAATCTACGTAGGACGAAGTCATTCCTGTTCCTTATGGGAGCAGGTAAACTCCACGCCCTACTTAAATCGATTAAATCGAGTTAATTTACTTAAATGGACGCTATCTAATTAGTTGTCATATTTTTACTTACCTGTAACATAATTTCCACACATAAGAGCAATACGTGTGTTGTTAACATGGTTGCTCATTACTGCATCTGTTTTGCGGTAAATTCTATGTTTAGCAGTATTTCCAACATGTGTAGGGAACTCACTTGTTGTTGCAAATATGAAGAAATTCTGTTATCAAACGTATAGTGAAATTTTATGGGCTTTCCAAAAATGTAATAAAATTTGGTGGTTAATCAGGTCCTTCTTGGAGAAAACAGGACTTTTTTGTATTTTTTTTTAATTTCTTATTATTTTTGTGTCATTTAAATTAATTTTTCTCAAAAAGTATAACACTGATTGATACAGTTGATAGCAATTAGAAAGAAGAATTTGTGTCCTTCCCAACGAGCCTAGAATTATTACGTTACGCTAAGTACAGCAGAAGTTAGAGATCAAACAGTGATCACAGGTACGATGAAAATCCTTCGTCCTTAAAATCGCGCTATCTCCTTAACGGTGCAAAAACGGGAGTATGTGTAGAACGATTTTCTACTCAGGACAAGTTTTTCTATCTCCCATTTTCGTTTGAACCTAAGTACTAGATACACCCTGTATTTATTTGAAAAAAATAACTGCCAAAGTTGGCTGTTTAATCTCCCCTTGTTGACTATATTAAAATTATAGCAACTTTGCTATCATGCCTACTCGTTCTACATCATTCTGCATATTATGTGTAAACACCATGTGACTCTCGCTCATATTGGGTGATTTTTCCAAAAGTCGTCACAGTGTAAATGCGGCATAGACACATATATTTGAAGTCGATCACAATACTTTATTATTAAAAATAATAAAGTGAAATGATCTCCTTCGAATAGGGAACAAATGAGTGTCCTTAAATAGATTAAACTATGTGTTTGCTGCCTATCGTGAATGCGGTTAATTTTACATCTGATCATATCCGCTGATATTGGTACCAGATAATCTCAGACAACTACGTTTTGTCTACAGCAAAGGTTCTAATTTTACTTTATTATTTTAATAATAAAGTATTGTTATCGATTTTTAAAAAAAAAAAAATTTGGTACCCTTAAATTTTTTTTCCATGTTTCATGACTAATAGACACCAAAAAAGCAATAAAAATTTTCAGTCCGTATGTACGCCGTACGCCGTCCGCCGTACGCAAAACGTTTAAAAGCTTATAGCTCTCAAACTCTTTGGGCTATTAAATTGTATTTGTTTCTGTTGGTAGACTAAGCAGGCCCCTTGAAGTGACCACCTTTTTAGGGGTGGGGGTGTGAAGGAGGAGGTGGGGGAAGCGTTTTAGACGAAAAATTTTGGTTTCTAGATCTCAGCAACCGCTTATGGTAGGAAGCTGAAACTTGAAATTTATATAGAAATTCGATAGTGGGCCCATTTGCAAAAATATTGTTGATATGGGTGAAGGGGTGTGGGAGTGGGGGGAAAAATGATGCGTCCGAAACGTTCGAAATGCGAGATCTTCCATATCCCCTAAACGGTTAATGTCACAAAATTAAAACTTAATAATCATCTATGAGAGGGGGCAGTGACGTACGGGGGTGGGGGTTGAAAAAGTTTAGATTACGATATCTTACGAACCAATTGCACTAGAGAAATAAAATTCGGTTTCTGCATAAAGGTTAACAAATAAAGAACCTATAATGATATAAAACTGAAACTTAGTATTTAGATAGAGCTATAGTAGTAGCATGTTGGAAAAATATATTTTTTTATAGGGGTGGTATGGTACGGGGGTGGGGGGTGTTTTTCCTTACTATAGAACGGCTTATGCTAGAAAGTTGAAATTCGGTACGTATATGTAAGTCAACTAGAGAAGTAATTTTGATTAAAAAAATTAAAATTTCCATTGGCGATCAGAAGTGCGGCAAAAAAAATAATCAGTGAAAATGGAATGCATATATTTTCACGATTTTCGTCATATCTATTAGTTCTTTCGAAATATTGAATTCATTTTTTTTCTACGGATCCTTCATGGAAGTACCTAGAAAGTGTTTTCAGGATTTTTTAAAATTCGACCCCAAAGAGGGTGTAAGGGGGATGTATACATTTTCACGAATTCAGCCGTATCCCTCAGGTCTAATTAGATATCGAATAACTTTTCACTTCCACGGACTTATTTAATAAATACCTAAAACCCATTTTCAAGTTTTTTCCGTTTTCAACCCCTAAGAGTGTAAAAACGGGTTGAACACGTTTTCACGAATTCCGTCATATCTCTCAGGAGTGATAAGACTTCGGATTGATTTTTACTTCCTCTGGTTTTCTTTATATATATCTAAAAACTCCTTTGAGGATTTTTGGATATTCAACCCCAAAGTGGGTGCAGGGGGGTTGCATATGTTTTCACAAATTCTTACATATTTCTTAGTTCTTATGAGATATCGAATTCATTTTTAATTCCTAAGGCTTCCTACATAATCGTCAAAACGTTGATTTCAGGATGTTTGTTATTCAACTCCAATAGGACGTGAGGCTTTCGACATATTTCTCAGGATTGATGAGATATTAGATTGGTTTGCACTTCCACAGACTTTTTATATTATCGCCTACAAACGCATTTCCGCTTTCATGTAATGGCCCAAAACGAAATCACGAAAAACCTTCTAATGGCGTAACAACTGATATTATACTAGGACTAGATCTTGTCCCGGAGTATGACCCAATTATGTAATTCATATGTTATATTGGCAGCGGCGTAAGTATTCTAGCGCGAACCCATTCTAACCGCTTCCCGAACTTTTTTTTAGGTTTTCAGTCACATAGCAGCCTGCACCGCATCTCAGAAATAAACTCGTTCCGAACTTCTACCGAAAAAATAATAAAGTTGCGCCCAGACTGTTGGCAGATTTTTTATAAGGCGTAAGAAATTGTATTGTATAATTACTAATATCTGGTTGTTCCTTAATTTTTATGTTTCCACCAGGTTGGAACTGGTTTTGTGTAGTAAAATTTTGAATTGAAATTAATTTTGCATTACACTTGATTAGCTCTGGTTCAGGTGAAGCAGAATATTTCTCGAATTACCTACCAAGAGGTGAGTATACATTTTTAATGAGGAAGTAATTAGGCTTAATGACATCTGAAAAGCAGATTTATTGCTAAAAATTTTGCTTTGATGGTGTAGGAAGGTTCAGTATCTGACTAGCTCTGGAGAAGCACTTGTCAAATACATTTTAATTGTACAGTGGATAATTAAGAGTCTGAAACGAGTAGAATACAAGAGCCGTCGTGTTATACTACGATACGAATTTTGTTGTCGCTTTTTGGTAAAGCCATTTTAACATAGGCATCCTCATCGTCTTCATCGCTATTCTAAGATCGTGTTGCTTTTCACTGACGCTTTCCTGCTTGGCTGCTAAGCTCCTATGCAGACAAGCTTCAATTTATATTCATATCATAAATTTAATAGAGAAGCTGCTTAAAGTCCAATGGAGCGCACCAACCTTATTAGTTTCTTCTCATGTTTATTTTGATACTTTGAATTTTGCATTAGTCTGCAAAGAACACTTTTTGCTATGGCTTTATGCTCATTTCAGCGATTATACTCGGTCACTTCTTTTATGCTGGGAACAAATGCTTTTCATAGCAGAATTTACTTCATACTTCATGTACCTGGTTTCGTATAGGCGTAATAACTTCGAGCAACAACTAAATTCGTATATTCTGAAGTTATTTTTTTATTTTTATTATTTTAAGCGAGAATCAAAATGCAAAAATTAGTAATGTTCAAATTATTTCCTTTTTGATAAGACAAAGACGTAGACATTTGGGTGCCTCTTCCATTTTGGTAGATTTTGTTGTTGTCTTCACAGACATATGAAAACACTTCAAAAATTCGTACCGGAAATTTTTACATACGTTACTAACTGCTGCTGAAATATGTAGCGTATTACTATAATTTGGAAAAAATGGTTATATATTTTTAAGAAATGTTTGTAGTTTTTTGGCGTCAGAGCACAAAATCAATTAATCGCTGTCCCGGCTACTGCCATTCAGGACATGACAGTTGAAAAACTTTCAGTGGAGAAGCCAGTTTTTTTAAAACTGTGTTGGACTAGGTCCGAAGGAGCTGTTTTGTCATCGGATGGCATGGACTCATCAGAAGGTGTATCATGCCCACTATCCGAAACACCTTTATAGCTGCTGGTATTGCTGAGGATTTTTTCCTATATGCGATATACAGGGTGTTTGGCACTCCGTGTGCTACCTTGTAAGGGGTTATTCCTTGATATATTTGGAGAAAAAAATTTTTCTACAGGGTGGGTCAATTTTCAATATTATTGGAGATACAGGGTGGTTAAGAAAAGTGTTTTTTACCGGTACCCTCACTCACTTAAAACGTTAAATCTTAAAAACGAATAATCACAAAGCAAAGTGTTATAACTCGTTTTTTAGGCAATCGAATTACCTTTCATTTGATGTAACAGTCTAAATTGTAACTGCACCCAATCTTGAGATATTTACTCGAAAACACAGATTTTTGCTACGTCAACCCTAAAAATTCAGTGATCAATGTAGTTTTTCTCAGAAAACCCCATTATAAAAATGGCATTTTAATTTTATTTTTTTATGAGCCGTATTATTACCTACAAAAGCTGCATACATATGCATGAGTTACGATTAACATTTTGGAAGTAATAGGTAAAAATACATTCTTCCGCTCAGTCGATGAGTCTTCCTCACCGGGGATTCAGAGAATTCTTTTTTAGTAAGGGGGGAGTGTTACAGGTGCCCTGAAACGAAAGTAAGGAATAGTGTTGATAAAAGAATTCGTTAGAAAGAATGTAATAATACCTTTTCGGTTTCCTGGATGCACCCAATTTGACGCCCATTTTAGATGGCACCTAAAAAGTAAGTCGTTCGCAAGGATTAGTATCTTGTATGAGATTGAACGGAAGGAGAGCTGCAATTCGGGAATTGAAATATAAATTTAATTTATGTTTAAGAGTATCATTGTGTGTGTAACTTGACAATACTATTGTACATTCAATTCTTCTGCCACTTGTTATAACAACCTGTTTATGAATAAAAGTTAGTCTCATTATAACGTTCAACCAGAGAACACGTTCATACTTTATTTCAATAACTTAACATGGTAGCAGAGCGTGGTTGCCAATAAAGTATCATGTTTCGGTAAATGGTAATAAAAAACTGCAAACCACAAGTATTCAAAGTGAATAAAACGAATCCGCAAAGTGAATTAAACTTTTCGCAAATCAAAATAAACATTGGACTATGGAAGGAGGTTTTGATATTGAAAAATTGCGCGCCAGTGTGAGTTACCATACGTGGTCATTTGCCATACAGAATGTGTTGATGCTAAAGGGCATACAGGGCTATATGTAATGGAACGACGGCTCAGCGACATAATCCGACGTACACTTACTATGTAATAAAGTACATGAAGTGCACCGAACGAAAGTGCATGCAGTTTTGCCTACTGGGCAATGTCGCATGTCAGTAAAACTGACACCTGAGGACTACCCGCCACAGAGGAGGCAGTAAAAGGAGTAGCAACAGAAAGAAATGGAAGTGCGCAATGCGCACGAGGAGAAAAGTCAGTCAGCAGCAGACCACCGACCGCGCAGGTCTCGTGAAAACAAAAAAAAGGAAAAAACGTAATGTCTCGTTTGGTTAGTGTTTTTTTTTGTGTTTGGCGGCGGAGGAAAAACCAACGAAAAGGAGACAAAAGCTGTAAGGAGGAAAAATCCGGTTGACCCCATCAGGCACCTCACCGTCTAGCAGAGTCGGTGAAGAAGAAAAGCGGAGAAGAAGAAACCAGAAACAAAAAATTTAAGGATTTATTACTTTTTTTTGTATAATGATTTTTGGTATTAATTTTTATACTCTAGATGAAATCATATACAGGGTGTAACTAGTACTGAGGTTCAAACGAAAATGGGAGATAGAGGAACTTGTCTTGAGTAGAAAATCGTTCTACACATACTCCCGTTTTTGCACCGTTAAGGAGATAGCGCGATTTTAAGGACGAAGGATTTTCATCGTACCTGTGATCACTGTTTGATCTCCAACTTCTGCTGTACTTAGCGTAACGTAATAATTCTGGGCTCGTTGGAAAGGACACAAATTCTTCTTTCTAATTGCTATCAACTGTATCAATCACTGTTATAGTTTTTGAGAAAAATTCATTTAAATGACACAAAAATAATAAAAAATTAAAAAAAAATACAAAAAAGTCCTGTTTTCTCCAAGAAGGACCTGATTAACCACCAAATTTTATTACATTTTCGGAAAGCCCATAAAATTTCACTATACGTTTGATAACAGAATTTCTTCATAGGTTGAATTGTAAAGGAGCGAGGCTAACAGTTATCAAGCACGTTCCCTTCAAGTAAATCTGGTTTGACACCCGTCATTCGCCGAAGGAGTATGATTAATAATAGTGAGGACGAAATAAAAGAGTTGAAGTATAGTTTATTACGTTTATTTAGTTTATTACGTTTACAAATAATTTTCAACATGTCCGCCGTTGTGGAGCAAGCAGAAGTGGTATCGCCGACGAATGGCATTGGTGGGGTTCACACGCAGTAGTTGGGCTCGTAACTGATCGCATGCTTCGGTGATACGGGAAATGAGCTGTTCTCGTGTATGAATTTCCTCTGCGTAGACGATGCTTTTCAAATACCCTCAGACATAAAAGTCCATGGGAGTTAAGTCGGGAGATCGTGGAGGCCATGCAATGGGACCGCCACGACCAATCCATCGATCCCGAAAATTCGTGTCGAGCCACCGACGGACATTAGCACCATAATGCGCTGGCGCTCCATCGTGCTGGTACCAAAACCTGACCAGTACACGGAGTGGTATATCCTCTATGAGGTCTGGTAAAGTTTACTCCAAAACTTCGGCATAATTAGTGGAATTGAGAATTGGGGGAAGAAATACCGGACCGATGAAAGTTCTGCCGATGATGCCAGCCCAAACATTCACACTGAAGCGATGTTGATGGGACGTATTTCGGCTGGTATGGGGATTTTCACGTGCCCACACATGCATATTGTGGAAATTTTGTATGCCATCGCGGGTGAATTGCGATTCGTCGGTCCAGAGCATTCTTCCGAAAAACGCTGGATGTTCGTCTGCTCGCAGTAACATGGTACGACAAAAGTCTCGCCGATGTACACGATCACCGGGCAACAGTTGTTGCACCGGTGTAATGTGATAGGGCTTGCAGAATTCGGAACACTTGCATGTGGTTGATGCCTAATCGATGGCCGATGCGCCGGGTGCTCACCGTGGGGTCCCTAGCCGCGAAGCGCAGTATGCGCTCCTCCGTGGCCACAGGTACCGAGTGTCGCCGTTCTGGATGTTGTGTCTCCCGCCACGGCTGCAGTGTACCTCGTTCACGAAGGTTCCGATGAATGCTGGTGAACATCCGATAATGGGGGTACCGAGATCTGTCCGGATACCGTTCCCGGTAAGCTCTTTCGGCTCGCCTAGCATTCCCGTCGCACAGCCCATACACGAAGTGCATGTCGATGAAAATCCTTCGTCCTTAAAATCGCGCTATCTCCTTAACGGTGCAAAAACGGGTGTATGTGTAGAACGATTTTCTACTCAGGACAAGTTCCTCTATCTCCTATCTATATATCTATATATCTATCATTGACACTCTCACAGTGCTTACACAGTGCTAGTTTTCGGTTTTGGCGGAGTCCCAAAAATTACAGTGCTACACTAGCTGACTTTGCGGTGTTTTATTGCCACTCGAAACAATTGGAAATATTTTTTTGAACTATGGCAGAGTGTAGTGTGGTTGCCTGTGCCGATAAAGACAATAAAACGGCACTAATCTGTTGCGCCGGCTTTTGCGGTAACATTTTTCACTGCAAATGTGCCGGTCTGTCCGGTGTTGTGGGAGATTCTGTCGTAAAGGCAGGTAGTGGACTCTACTGGTTTTGCGAATCGTGCAGATCTACCTCTTCTTCTGTCTATGTGACAAAAATTTTGAAGACGAAGTCCATCATGCAGTCGCTACAAAACGAATTTCTGTCGCTTCAGCAGAAATTTCAAGCTGCCTTGAGTGAAATAAATCCGGTATGCGTTAACTCGGATCCAGTTTTTACAACACGAAGCAAATCAACATCATCAACATCAATTACTGCTTCTGGGTTCACCCCACAATTAACAAGACAGTTACGGTCAAGACAGATTAACTCTGCGACTAGCGCCGTGCTGATCAACAAAGGGTCGATTCGAGCTGGTCCGAGCTCCGCTTGTGGCGCCTCCTCTGCATGTACGGCAGGTACATCAGTCAGCAATAATGACAACTCGAATGACACAAATTGTGTTGTCGATAATTCCACTGACGATAAAAATTGTAGTGACGTCACATTGATTCATCCCTCTACAAGCAAGCATCCTGATGCTGAAATAATTCCCAGTCTCACTCCGGCGAAGATGCCTCGCTGGATTTATGTCTCTCGCTGCGACGTTGCGACTCAGCCTGAAGCCATAGTAAGCTACATTAAAAGGAAGTTTCGCGACGCAACATTAACGGAGTTTCCATGTTATCGTCTTACAAAGTCTGGTGAGGATCTTTGTAATTTGTCTTATGTGTCATTCAAAATCCGGGTGCCTCATGATATGATACATAAGGTCTTAAAACCAACGTTTTGGCCAAAAGGTCTCGTCGTAAAAGAATTCTATTCGAGATCTCGGAAAAATTTTCGCGCACTAGAATTGAAGGATGCTCTCACTTAATTTCTATGCCTTCAGCAAATAATGTTCCAAATAGTTATGTTTCTAATAATAATTCTAATAATTTCAATGTTATATTGCCAAAATTACTGACATTAATGTACCAAAATGTGCGTGGACTCAGATCTAAGTTGGTGGAATTTCAATTATCTGTTCTTGAGAATAATTCTGATGTAATTTGTGTTACTGAGTCCTGGTTGAACTGCTCTGTCCTAGGCCTGGAACTACTTACGGACACGTATGATATTTATCGCTGTGATCGTGACTTAGTGCGGTCTGGAAAAAAGGATGGTGGTGGTGTCTTCATCGCAGTAAAGAAATCTCTTATATCTTTTCGTTACATTGATCTGGATTCCTGTCCTATAGAGAGTCTTATTGTTAAAATTAACTTGTCTGGCACTCTGTGTCTGCATGTGTGCTGTGTATATATTCCTTGTGCTTGTAATGCTACTATACTTGACAACTTTTTCGATCGTGTTTCGGTTTTGGTCAATTCGTTGGCTCATAATTCTTACTTCGTCATGTGTGGGGATTTTAACCTGCCATCAATTGAATGGAATTCTAATTTTACCTATCCACTTCATGGAAGTGATCCCCTGTCCATGTCTCTTTCATCCTTTATGAATCTTTGCTCTATTTCGCAACATAACCCTGTTGTGAATCATCAAAATAAGCTACTTGATCTCGTCCTCTCTAACCTCGGTACGGGTAGTACACAAATTCAAGTTAAACCTACGTTAGGGCTTGTGCGACCTGATAACTATCACCCTCCGATTCAAATACTTCTAGAACTTCCATGCAATTTCACAACTGCTAATGAAGACTTTAGGAAATTCAATTTCCGAAAATGTAATTTCTCTGCAATACAATCAGAACTCGTTAATGTGGATTGGATTGGTCTGTTTGCTGAAAAAACGTGTGAGGAATCATTAAAAGTATTTTATGATGTCTTACAAGATCTCATTAATCGTCATGTTCCAAAATATGTTCCTAGTAAAAGACGATACCCTGTGTGGTTCTCTAGGTCTACTGTTAAAGCTGTGCGTATCAAGGAAAAACTACGTAAGAAGTACATGAAATCTAAGTTAATTTCTGACTACTTAAATTTCAGATCTCAGCGTATTTCAGTAAGGAAAGAAATTAATTCTGCTCTCTCAAAATACGTGTCTTCAATTGATACGTGCTTAGCTCGAAATGAAACTAAGCCTTTTTGGGCTCATATAAAGAAGACCAAAAAGAGTTCGCTGACAACTAATGTACTAAAACATCTAGATACTTCTGTCACTGATCATCAATCAATGTGCAATCTCTTCGCTACATTTTTTGCCTCTGTATATTCTACATCAAATAAGACTATGTCCTATGACTTTGTTGTTCCTGAACATAGCATACTAAGCAATGTCTCCTTTTCAGTCTATGATGTTTTTCAATGTGTTAGTCATCTTAATCCGAATATCAATGGTGGACCCGATGATTTGCCAAATTGCTTCATAAAACCTCTTGCTTGTGATATCTCACTACCACTTTCAATTATTTTCAACCAAGCATTAAATGAAGGTTGCTTTCCTGCAATGTGGAAACTGTCCAATGTAATTCCAATTTTTAAGAAGGGTGATGCTACGGATGTATCCAACTACCGTCCGATATGCACACTAAGCTGCTTTAGCAAAATCTTCGAACGGCTGATCCATAATGTTATTTGGGGGCAATTTGAACCTCTAATTTCTCCATACCAGCATGGCTTCGTTAGGAATCGTTCCACAGCTACCAACTTATGCGACTTTACTAACTTCATTGCCAAATCACTTGATAATCGCTTAACGGTCCACACTATCTACACCGACTTCTCCAAGGCATTCGATACTGTCAATCATAAAATTCTTCTAGCGAAGTTGCAGTTGTACGGTATATCTGGTTCCCTACTAAATGTACTAGTTTCGTATATCTCGGACCGAAAGATGCGTGTTGTTTTCAGAGGAAAATTTTCAGACGAGTTTCATGCAACATCAGGTGTTCCTCAGGGATCTATCTTGGGACCACTACTATTTAACCTCTTCATAAATGATCTTCCACTTAACATCTCGTCTCATTGCCTTCTATATGCCGATGACCTTAAGTTATTTCGGGCAATAAGGTCCACTGAGGACTGTATAAGTCTGCAATCAGATTTAAACTATCTGTCACACTGGTGCGACCTTAATGACATGTCACTAAACATCAATAAATGTTTTTCTATGTTCTTTTCTTTGAAAATTAATCCCCCGGTTTTTACCTATTCTCTAAATGAATCTCCACTCTCCGTTGTCACCACTATGAAAGATCTAGGGGTAACATTTGACCCCCAATTAAAATTTGTTGACCATATCACTGATATTGTAAACAAAGCTTTCCGTCTCTCGGGTTTTGTTCTACGTGTATCGTCCTCTTTTAGACGTCTTAGTACCGCTTTGTTGTTATTTTTCTCCCTTGTTCGTAGTGTCTTAGAGTACTGTTCTATAGTATGGAATCCGCATCATAACTATCTTATTAATTTACTTGAAAGCGTTCAACGCAGATTTACGCGATCTCTTTTCTATCGTCATCACATACCGTATCTTGACTACAACTCAAGGCTGTTATTACTTCACCTTCATCATTTAATCACGCGTCGCTCTTACCTTGACCTATGTTTTTTATACAGCCTCGTGAATAATGTTCCCGGAGTTCTCCTAGTTGAAGAGTTATCATACAGGACAAGTGCAGTTCCATCCAGAAACTGTAACATCTTTCAGCCTCCTCGCGCTTTTTTGGATGTTTACTTCTTTTCGCCACTGGTAAGACTTCAGAGAACACATGACACTCTACAACTCGGATCTCTGTCCACCTCTTATACCTCTTTTATTATTAAATTGAAACATGCGCTTTTTACATACTAGTTTTTTCTTTTGTCAATTTTTAATTTCTAAGCTATTGTATTAGTAAAATCATTGTATTTTGTCTCAATGGCTTTTAAAATAAAATAAATAAATAAATAAATAAATCTTCGTTTGAACCTCAGTACTACCTGTAGAGTATTATAAGTTTAATCCAGCACAAGAGTTTGTAACGCATAGAACCAAGCCTCGGACGAAAAAAAGTTATATATTATTTTTTGTTTATTTGGGGCCAAAAACCTCAAATCCGCTTGACGGCCGTCCGTCCGTCCGTCCGTCTGTCCGTGAACACGATAACTCAAGAATGCCTTCACCTAGGATCTTGAAATTTTGAATCTGGATGTTTGGTTGAATTTGTAAGGCTAAGTTCGTTAACGGGCAAAATCGTCCTACTCCTTCGGGTAGCTGCCATACCAAATGTCCTTAAAACACGTGTTCGAGAATATTGACCAATAACTTCGAAGCGCCTAAAGCTACGACTTGAAAATTTTGTATGTGATACTTTTTCAATAGTTGGATCTAAATGTATGATCATGAAGAAAATCCTATTAGTCCTTCGTGTAGGTGCCATACAAATATCCTGTCAAAATGTCTTCACTTAATTTACGAAACTCACTATAACTCAAGTAATCTTTTAGCTACGAATTCGGAATTTTTTACAAATTAGTTTTGAGTGAAAACGAAGTTCGGCTTTACTAGTCAGCGAAATCCATTTACTCCTTCTGGTAGCTGCCATACAAAATGTCCTTAAAACACATGTTCAAGAATATTGGTCGATAACTTCAGAAGGGTTTAAGCTATGACATTGAAATTTTGTTTGTGTTATTTTTCCAATAGTTGGAGCTAAATGTATGATTATGAAGAAAATCCTGTTAGTCCTTCGTGTAGTTGCCATACAAATATCCTGTCAAAATGTATTCACTTAATTTACGAAACGCACTATAACTCAAGTAATCGGTAGCTATGAATTCCGAATTTTGTACAAATTAGTTTTGAGTGAAAACGAAGTTCGAGTTTACTATTCAGCAAAATCCTTTTACTCCTTCTGGTAGCTGCCATACAAAATGTCCTTAAGACACGTGTTCAACAAAATGTTTATACTCTAGATGAAATCATATAGAGTATTATAAGTTTAATCCAGCCGAAAAGTTTGTAACGCATAGAACCAAGCCTCGTACGAAAAAAAGTTATATATTATTTTTTGTTTATTTGTTGCCAAAAACCTCAAAACCGCCTGACGTCCGTCCGTCCGTCCGTCCGTCCGTCCGTCCGTCCGTCTGTCCGTGAACACGATAACTCAAGAACGCCTTCACCTAGGATCTTGAAATTTTGAATCTGGATGTTTGGTTGAATTTGTAAGGCTAAGTTCGTTAACGGGCAAAATCGTCCTACTCCTTCGGGTAGCTGCCATACAAAATGTCCTTAAAACACGTGTTCAAGAATATTGGTCGATAACTTCAGAAGGGTTTAAGCTACGACTTTGAAATTTTGTATCTATTATTTTTCTAATAGTTGGAGATAAATATATGAATATGAAGAAAATCCTGTCAGTCCTTCGTGTAGCTGCCATACAAATATCCTGTCAAAATGTCTTCACTTAATTTACGGAACTCACTATAACTCAAGTAATCGTTTAGCTATGAATTCGGAATTTTGTACAAATTAGTTTTGAATAAAAATGAAGTTTGGGTTTACTATTCAGCGAAATACTTTTACTCCTTCTGGTAGCTGCCATACAAAATGTCCTTAAAACACGTGTTCAAGAATATTGGCCGATAACTTCAGAAGGTTTTAAGCTACGTCTTTGAAATTTTGTATGTATTATTTTTCCAATAGGTGCAGCTAAATGTATGAATATAAAAAAAATCCTATTAGTCCTTCGTGTAGCTGCCATACAAATATCCTGTAAAACGTCTTCACTTAATTTACGGAACTTACTATAACTCAAGTAATCTTTTAGCTATGAATTGGAAATTTTGTACAAATTAGTTTTGAGTAAAAACGAAGTTCGAGTTTACTAATCAGCGAAATCCTTTTACTCCTTCTGGTAGCTGCCATACAAAATGTCCTTAAAACACGTGTTCAACAATATTTTTCCATAACTTTTGAACGCTTCAAGCTACGAATTTCAAATTTTGTACACGTTCATTTTTAAATGGTTCCAAGGAAAAGGATAAATATGTAAGTAATTGAGTGAGTCCTTCCTGCACCTCCCATGTGAAAGTCCTTCAAAAAGGACATTTTTTTTTATGACTTACCCAGTTCAAGATATAAAATTAAACACTGAATATTGTCTTTTAGTTTTGAGTAGCAATCTAATGGCAGTCCTTAATAAAGGACATAAAACATGCATACACGTAATTCTACTTTATCCCCAACTACAATATAAATCGGAGTTCAGTATTCATCTAGAGTATTATACGATTGGCTTGCAGCCGATCGTGACTGCAGTATGTTTTTTTCGATAACTTTTAAACGCTTCAAGCTACTAATTTGAAACTTTGTACACTTTCATTTTTAAATGGTTCCAAGGAAAAGGATAAATATGTAAAAAATCGAGTGAGTCCTTCCTGCACCTCCCATGTGAAAGTCCTTCAAAAAGGACATTTTTTTTTATGACTTACCCAGTTCAAGATATAAAATTAAACACTGAATATTGTCTTTTATTTTTGAATAGCAATCTAATGGCAGTCCTTAATAAAGGACGTACAACATGCACACACGTAATTCTACTGTATCCCCAACTACGATATAAATCGGAGTTCAGTATTCATCTAGAGTATTATACGATTGGCTTGCAGCCGATCGTGACTGCAATGACATGTTTCCTTTTTCTTCGGAATTTTTTTTTGTTGTTTGCCACTTAAGGGGGCTAAAGTGGAAGTTTACCAATAATGAGTCAATATCACCCGTTATGCTATTAGCTTTATTTTCTGTGTTTTTGTGGTTCATAGTGATATTCTAAATGTTTTTTTTTTCTTTTTGTGTTTGGGATGCGCTTCAGTAAGTTCGTTCGGGTTTCAATTTGAGTACCCCTTCTTCCATTCGGCGATAGGATGCGCCTCACTTCAAAATTAATTTTTTTTCCCGGTGATATTAATTGAGGCGTTATCGGTGGCAAGAGGAATGTGTAATTTTTTTTTCCTGGTGATATTAATTGAGGCGTTATCGATGGCACGAGGTATGTGTAACGGTGGTTCCCCGTTAGGCATTGAGCCATCGGCAGGTACCGTTATCCAAGCCATGAAATACCGCAAGAGACGCGCAACTGCATGGACTCTGACGCAACAAATTTCGTTCGCTCAGTAACTAAACGTAACCAAGGGTCCTTATTTTACTAACGGCGGCTTCTAGCTATAAAATTCCATCGTGCAAATTCAGAAATGCTACATGGAAGTAGTTCATTGCCATTTAACGTCAGCAATCTTGTCTTTGGTCGTTGTGAAACATGTTCAGAAACCTCTAAGTTACTCCTTAGGTTAATCTAAACAACCAGCGGCCGCATTTCGTCACCGGCTGGATCAAGTTAAGCCACGGCAATATGCCAGAGAAAAGTAGCAAATATTTTTTTTTTTGGTCTATTTTTTTTTTTGATTAGGCATAGGGATAACCACTGGTGTGAAGCAGGGATTTTCAGAACACCATCCAAGCCGCCGAATTAGAGCTAGAAGCCGAGTTGAGGACATTCAAATGTTCGAACGACAATTTTCTTTTATTTTCAGACAATTTATTTTTTTTTCGTTTTTTTATCCAACCAGTGAGGTGCAGGCATACCCCACAAAATTGGCCGGTTTGTACTTTACGCCAAGGGAAGGCAAGAGTTGTACAACAACTTGTGCATAATCTTTCGGTTCGATTGTGAAGTCATGCTGGCAATGGGGTATATAAGTATATCTTAAGCGAATTAGATCCATGCTTTCAGTCAATTGGAAGATTTCAGGAACGATTTCACTTTCGCTCATTGTCGTGCAATACGTGTCCAAACCACAATTGCCAGTTTAGCAAAAATAATCTCCTACAGAACATTCTTGATTGACGGAGGTAAAGTGTTGAGGTTCAAATGAGAGATTCTGCTAATATCTACGTTGGTCGAAACTAACAGTCTAGCAGTTTTGAAAGTACCAACACCAGTTGGATTTAACGACTCAGCGCCTAGCCTTAATATGCGCAAAAGTTTGCCCGACTTAAATATGGTCGTAGTTGGCCCAATTTTTTTTTGTGTAACGTTGTTACTTATTATGATTTCATTTCTTGGCTGAGAAGCTAAAAGTCAAGCTGGATTTGAATCTCAGTAAAGGCCTCATGTTCTTTTGTCACATGGTTCTTTAATTGTTTTGCTTTCGGCGCGCACCTTATTAAACGCTTAGCTTTTGCGTTCAGGGCCCACGTCAGGTGGCATCTGACGCTGCTGCAAATTCATCTGTCTAGGAAGTCCAACGTCAGGAGCCATTAACCGGCGCCAGGTACTTTACATGGCACCCTGTTATTGTGCCGTCTGAATATGGCGCACCCTACCTGGCACCTTATGTTTAATATAAGGTGGCAGTATTCGGGCCATACATTGCAAGGCGCCCGACGTTTATAATCCCTGGCTTCGATAGTCGACATTGTATGGGTTAAGGCGTTCAACGTATATGCCATTAGCTACTGTTTTCCTTTTGGGGATATTTTATGGCGATCAAGAAAGCGGCGTCAAAATTCGAAAGTCTCTACTCGTGTGCTTTTCCGCCTTTATTTCCTTTCTTTTCTTTTCCATTTCTTTTCCGCGGTCTGTTTTCCTTCCTTCCTTCTTCCTTTACCTTCCAGCCCGCTGATGGTAGAGTCCGAACCTCTCAAGTCGGATTTTCAGTCCAAACTGTGCATAATTACGTTTGTCCATGGTTACAGGACACTCACGCCCCTTCCGACGAGCTACGCACGTGCTAGAGCTAGATGCACGCTACCTTTCGGGAAACTATGGGACGCAAGTCACCCAACTGTGGCTGGTCACCGGACGATAGTCGTCTTCGCGGTGTGGGTTTGTCCTGACCAACTTGGGACAATTGATGATGGAGACATAATCCCCTCAGTTGTTTTCAAGGCGGAGTACGAGATGAATCCATACTGATGGCTAATACAACTACTTGGGTGGTAATGTTGTTGAAGATTTGGTTGGGACGGATATTATGGTATGACTTAGTTCATATCATAGCGCCACAAATCACTTCAGCATTGCTTCGCCAAAAAATGCTCGCGTGTACATTATATATATTCTGGCAGATGCCTCGACCGACGACGCCACGTAGAAATGTCAGTGCAAAGCAGTGCTATCGCTCAGTGTCGAAAAACAAATTTACGTACACATCTAAAACTGAAGCTGAAGGAGCTATATGAGGACAAAGGCTTGTCTCGTAAGATCAGTTTGTTGCGGAACTTAATTTCGACGCGACTGGAATCATCGGAGAACATGCAGGCATACGTCGACAACATACTCACGCACTCATCGAAATTGTCTGGTATCGGCTTCGCCTTATCGGACGAATGGCTTGCTGCAATCATGCTGGCCGGTTTAACCGACGATTATAGTCCATTCATAATGGGAATCAAAACATCGAACACAACATTGAAATCGGATGCAATCATCGCAAAACAGAGGCACTCTTCAGTAAGGGAAAGGCAAAGAATTCGTCCAAGCCAGTGAAAAAATGCACTTACTGCAAGAAGAAAGGTCATAGTATTGAGGTATATCGCAAGAAAGTTGGTGAACAAAACGCGCCTTCGGCTACAAAAACGGCTAAAGCTTGTAGCACACTATTACGACGCGACACGTCACAGCACGGCACGACACGGACCGACAAAATTCGGTGAGAATCAAATGTATGCATTTGTATGAAAGTCCGCACATTTATACAGCACGGCACTGCACGCCATAACGCTGTCCGGCAATTGTCGTTCGGTGTCTTCGCGCAATAATCCATTCCGGCAAATGCCAGACTGTGTCGTTCTGTGCAGTGCTGTATCGTGTCGGACTAGTGTGCGGGAATTCATATTTCAGCATAGAAAAAATCGTTGTTCGTTTGGCGTTGGACGCTGTGTAGTGAAGTGCTAGGCAATGCATGAAGAAAATTTAATTTCTTTGGTAAGAAATTACCAAGAATTATACGATGGGGGTGATAATAATTATTATAATACTAATAGGAAGGAAAATGTATGGGAGGAAATTGCCAAGGAAATTGGCAAAACAGGTAAAAAAATCTGCCAACAGTCTGGGCGCAACTTTATTATTTTATGGGTAGAAGTCCGAAACGTGTTTAATGATGAGATACGGTGTTGGGTACTATGCGACTGACAACCTAAAAAATAACGTTCCAAATAGCCTCCTGGTTATCTTTCTATTCATTATGGTTTTTGAGAAATAAAAATCAGAATGTTTTCCTTTCTACCCCCTTTCACCATCACCACCAACACCCACACCACCAACATTTTTTTCCCTACTAGAAGTTTACCGACCCCAACTCCTATAAAATTTTCAAGATCATATCTGATACGGTTTCTGAGATATAAAAATTAAATTTTTTGAGAAATTGCTATCCCCCCACTTTCGTGCTTCACCTCCCCCCTCAAAAAATTTAGTTTTCGTAGACTCCTCTTGTGATGCCATATACAGAAACTAAATTTTATCTTCCTGGTGTAATTGGTTCGGAAGATATTGTAATCCAAAGCTTTTCACCCCCCACCCCCACACCCCACCACCACTCTAAAAAAAGGATAGCCCTTGTCTAATCTTGAAGTATCCCTAAGGATAACAACAAAGTTTCAATCTTCTGACATCAATTGTTCAGGAGATATCGATTTTAAAATGTTTCAATCCCGGCTTTCATGCGTTAAAGACTCATTGTTTTCCTCCCCACTTCCACACCCCTTAACCAATATCGACAATTTTGAATCCATTATCATAGTACTACAGCCTGGGCGCAACTTTATTATTTTATGGGTAGAAGTACGAAACGTGTTTAATGATGAGATACGGTGTTGGGTACTATGCGACTGACAACCCATAAAATAACGTTCCAAATAGCCTCCTGGTTATTTTTTAGGTTGTCAGTCTCATCGTACCCAACACCGTATCTCATCATTAAACACGTTTCGTACTTCTACCCATAAAATAATAAAGTTGCGCCCAGACTGTTGGCAGATTTTTTTATTTATTTACGTATGTTTTTATCAATAGAATAATTGAAAGTAGTAAAAGCGAATTCGATCACATTAAACCTAAGAGATTTTCGGAATTAGTGAAATCTTGAACAATACCCCCAGGGGGTTTAATACGCAAAAATTCTTAAATCGGGTTTTTCCCTTATAGAAGTAAACGTGAACTCCAAATCTCAATATACCTTAGGAATATATCAGAATTCGTGAATATGTACACAACCACTTTACACCCCCTTAGGGGTTGGATATCGAACAATTTTGGAGATCGTTAGTAGGCGCTTATATAAATAGCCCGCAGAAGTAAAATTGCTTTGATAGCTCGACATGTCTAAAAGTTTTAACGAAATTTGTGAAAATGTGGATTCACGGATATTTTTTTTTGCTCAACCTCTGAACGCCAATAAAAATCTGAACTTTTTTTTTGCTTTAATTACTTTAATAGTGCATCTACATATACGTACTAAGTTTCAACTTTCTAGCATAAGCCGTTTCTGAAATATAAGAAACCACCCCTCTCCCCCGTACCTTGATACCCCTATCAAAAATTTTATTTTTCTAGGATGTCTGCATAGTGGCTCTATATAATCCTAAATTTTTAGCTTTCTCTTCATTATGGTTTTCGAGAAATAAAAATCAGAATGTTTTCCTTTCTACCCCATTTCACCATCACCCCCAACACCCACATCACCAAATTTTTTTTCCTACTAGAAGTTTACCGTCCCCAACTCCTGTAAAATTTTCAAGATCATATCTGATACGGTTTCTGAGATATAAAAATGACATTTTTTGAGAAATTGCTATCCCCCCACTTTCGTGCTCCACCTCCCCCCTCAAAAAATTTAGTTTTGGTAGACTCCTCTTGTGATCCCATATACAGAAACTAAATTTTGTTTTCCTGGTGTAATTAGTTCGGAAGATATTGTAATCCGAAGTTTTTTACCCCCCACCCCCACACCCCACCACCTCTCTTAAAAATTTTAGCCCTTGTCTAATCTTGAAGTATCCCTAAGGACAACAACAAAGTTTCAATCTTCTGACATCAATGGTTCAGGAGATATCGATTTTAGAATGTTTCAATCCCGGCTTTCATGCGTTAAAGACTCATTGTTTTCCCCCCCACTTCCACACCCCTTAACCAATATCGACCATTTTTTTGCAATTGAATCCATTATCATAGTACTACATAAGTTCCAAGTTTCAGCTTCCTAGCATAAGTGGTTCCTGAGATCTAGAAACCAAAATTTTTCGTCTAAAACGCTCCCCTCTCCTCTCCCCTTGTAACCCCACCCCTCAAAAATATACCAGTGGTAGGGGTTCCCCCAATCTACCCACCATAAAAATTTCAAATTAATATCTCAACGGGTTTGGGAGCTACGCGCCTTCAAACGATTTTGCGTACGGCGTACGGCGGACGGCGTACGGCGGACGGCGTACGGCGTACAGACGGACATTTTTTTTTTTTTTGCTTTTTTGGGGTTTACTAGTCCTAAAACGTGTAAATACAAAATTTCAGGTTAGCAAACTTTTTTGAAATTTCAGGTCGATCACAATACTTTATTATTAAAAAATAATAAAGTAATTGTTAAATTTTTATTAATAATAAATTATGTGTAATGTTTTCCTCTTCTGACAAACTCATTTTGCCAAGATACAGACCCCATATCAGAATTAAAGTAATCTTTGAACTGTTCCCGAACACGCATTGCAATGTTTGTGGAAGATCCACCTATGCCAGATATATTTCGCAAACCTTCCGATGAAGGTAGATCTTCATCAATTTCAGTCCATATCCATATTTTCCTTTTTTTGTTCTCTTCTTCAAATGCCGAACATGCTGCAATAACAATAATGTCTTCGTCCGAGTCAGAACTGTTCAATAGCTCCATTTTTAAATTTTTGTTTTAATTTAAGTATGTACTGATAGAATGGCCGGTACGTTACTAAGACGAACCGTGCTGATGACCGTCGGTATAATGTGCGGTGACACCATCAAGCGCCGTACGACGCTGACCAGTGTCGTGCCGTGCTGTGACGTGTCGTGTCGTAGTAGTGTGCTACAAGCTTAAGGCAGCATTCTTAGCGCATTCTAATGCACAGTCGACCGACAATGCAAACGGTTCGTTTACGGCAAAAAACAACGATTTGATGAAAAATGTATGGTACGTTGATTCTGGTGCCTCAAGCCATATGACACCACACAAACAATTGCTCGAAGACATACGGCCAAGCAATGTGCACGAAATTCACAGTGCAAGCGATGCGAAATGTAAGTGTGCGGTACTCGCAACGCTGTACTTAATATATGTGACAACAACAAGTGGGTAACATATTGCACGTACCAAGTCTCTCGGCTAATTTACTTTCGGTTTCGCATATGGTAAAGAAGGGCAACAGCATTTTATTCAATTCAAGCGGATGCACAATCAGCAATGGACGAAATGAAATCGTCGCTCAATGTAAGCCGCAAAATGGCGCATATGGATTCAATACGGGTCACTACGGCGCGTGCATGCAAACGCGACAGAAAGAAACTGTAACGATATGGCATCGTCGACTCGGGCATATCGGATTTCAGCGCATGCAACAAATGCGCAACGCTGTCGATGGAATTGAATTTGTCGGCGATGCTGGCGAAATCAAAAACTGTGTGACTTGCGCAAGGGGCAAGCAATCAAAAAATTCATTTGCTGCGAGCGAAACCAAATCAAGGGCTCATCCACACTAATTTGATGGGACCAATGGAAACCAACTCCATTGGCGGCGCCAAGTATGTATTGTCTTTCACCGATGACTATTCAAAGAAAGTTTTTGTTTATTTTCTCAAAGCGAAAGACGAGACATTCAAGATGTTCAAACAATTCAAGAGTATGGTTGAAAACCAAACTGAGAAAAAGATAAAGATATTGCGATCGGATAATGGTACTGAATATAAATCGAACGAATTCATAAAGTTCTGCAAGGAACATAGAATTCGTCGTCAGTTTACCATTCCATATACACCGCAACAAAATGGAGTTGCGGAACGCATGAATAGAACCATCTTCAAGCGAGCAAAATGTCTGTTGTTTAACGCCCAATTGCCAAAATATTTCTGGGCCGAAGCGACCAATATGGCCATAGATTTGATCAATCGAACCATATGTAGCGCAACTGAGAAAGTACCGGAGGAAATGTTCACACAGAAAAGAATCGATTTATCGAATTTAAGAATTTTCGGAGCAAAGGTAATGGCAACACATACCAGAGCAAAAACGTAGAAAGTGGGACCAAAAGTCGAGGCCGATGACATTCGTCGGATACGACGACGAAACAAAGGGATTCCGTTGCATCGATAGAGACACCAATGCGTTGACAATTTGAAGAGACGGTTTCCTTTATGTTGCCACCAACATAAAGGAAATCGTCGACGATACGTCGGAAGACACCGAACAAGGTGAAACAATCAACGTTGAAGACTCATTCGACGAAGAACAGGATGACCAAAATTCAACCCAGTATCAAGACGCCGATGAAAGCAAATTTCAAGAATCCGATTCAAACGATACATCGTTCGTACCCGAAGGAAGATTGCCGCCTGACCGTGCAGAACTACCCCGGACACGCAGTCGAACAGTAAATAATCGTCCTCTACAACTTACCAATTATGCATTTTTTGTAGAACCCAGCACTGTTGCCGAAGCCAAGACCGAACCAAATGCAGCCGATTGGAAATTGGCTATGAACGACGAGATATCAGCGCACAGCGCCAATAACACTTGGTCATTATCAAAACTGCCGGACGGCCGAAAGGCGATCAAATCTAAATGGGTGTTCAAGGTCAAAACCGACGACAAAGGCAATGTCGTTCGCTATGAAGCTCGTCTGGTTGCCAAGGGCTGTGGACAAATATTTGGAATCGACTGGAAATATTTTCGCCAGTGGTGAGATACAACTCAACACGATACCTTCTTGCATTTGTAGTTCAGCACGACATGCGTATCCATCAAATGGACGCAGTGACGGCGTTCCTACAAGGAGATCTCGACGAAGAAAGTTACATGCAGCAGCCTGAAGGATATCACGATGGGACAAGCAAAGTACTTAAACTGAATCGCTCGACATAAAGCAAGCCAGCAGACAATGGAACATAAAATTGGATGTCGAACTACGCAAATTCGGATTGCAAAAGAGCCAATTGGACCCATGCATTTACTACACAGGTGACCTCTGTATTTTGATTGCCATTTATGTTGATGATTTTTTACTGTTTTACAAGAATGAATCACGACTGAACGAGATCAAAGAATACTTGCATCGTTCGTTTGGTATGAAAGATATGGGGCCTGTGACTAGTTGCATCAGATTGAATATACGCCAGAGCAAACGATCGATCGAAGTTGATCAAATCGGCGATATTGAAGAAATCCTATGCAGGTTCAATATGGCAGATTGCAAACCGGTCAAAAATCCAGCAGACACGAGCACGAAATTGACAACCAAAATGGTGACAATCGAAAACTCTCCGTATCAGGAGGTAGTCGGAGCACTTCTGTATCTTACTCAAGGTACACGGCCGGACATCGCCATAAAATTGTCGCTGAACGATGCATATCGCCCACGTACGAAGCATATACAGGGTGTAACTAGTACTGAGGTTCAAACGAAAATGGGAGATAGAGGAACTTGTCCTGAGTAGAAAATCGTTCTTCACATACTCCCGTTTTTGCACCGTTAAGGAGTGAGCGCGATTTTAAGGACGAAGGGTTTTCATCGTACCTGTGATCACTTTATGATCTCTAACTTCTGCTATACTTAGCGTAACGTAATAATTCTGGGCTCGTTGGAAAGGACACAAATTTTTCTTTCTAATTGCTGTCAACTGTGTCAATCAGTGTTATACTTTTTGAGAAAAACTCATTTAAATGACACAAAAATAACAAAAAATTAAAAAAAAATACAAAAAAGTCCTGTTTTCTCCATGAAGGACCTAATTAACCACCAAATTTTATTACATTTTCGGAAAGCCCATAAAATTTCACTATACGTTTCATAACAGAATTTCTTCATAGGTTGAATTGTAAAGGAGCGAGGCTAACAGTTATCAAGCACGTTCCCTTCAAGTAAATCTGGTTTGACACCCGTCATTCGCCGAAGGAGTGTGATTAATAATAGTGAGGACGAAATAAATGCATGTGGTTGATGCCTAATCGATGGCCGATGGCCGATTCGCTTACCGTGGGTCCCTAGCCACGATGCGCAGTATGCGCTCCTCCGTGGCCACAGGTACCGAGTGTCGCCGTCCTGGATGTTGTGTCTCCCGCCACGGCTGCAGTGTACCTCGTTCACGAAGGTTCCGATGAATGCTGATGAACATCCGATAATGGGGGTACCGAGATCTGTCCAGACACCGTTCCCGGTAAACTCTTTCGGCTCGCCTAGCATTCCCGTCGCACAACCCATACACGAAGTGCATGTCTGCCATTTCTTCCGTTGTAAAAGACCTCCTATTGCTTGCCATGCTGTTCGTAATGATGTCTATGACATTCTGTTTGCTGCTGCTTCCTCCCGATTCTTTTATCGCAGAAAAATCTACGTAGGACGAAGTCATTCCTGTTCCTTAAGGGAACAGGTAAACTCCACGCCCTACTTAAATGGATATTACTTAATTAACTTAAATGGATGTTAGTTAATTTACTTAAATGGACGCTATCTAATTAGTTGTAATATTTTTACTTACCTGTAACGTAATTTCCACACATAAGAGCAATACGTGTGTTGTTAACATGGTTGCTCATTACTGCATCTGTTTTGCGGTAAATTCTATGTTTAGCAGTATTTCCAACATGTGCAGGGAACTCACTTGTTGTTGCAAATATGAAGAAATTCTGTTATCAAACGTATAGTGAAATTTTATGGGCTTTCCGAAAATGTAATAAAATTTGATGGTTAATCAGGTCCTTCTTGGAGAAAACAGGACTTTCTTGCATTTTTTTTTTAATTTTTTATTATTTTTGTGTCATTTAAATGAATTTTTTTCAAAAAGTATAACACTGATTGACACAGTTGATATCAATTAGAAAGAAGAATTTGTTTCCTTTCGAGCCCAGAATTATTACGTTACGCTAAGTACAGCAGAAGTTAGAGATCAAACAGTGATCACAGGTACGATGAAAATCCTTCGTCCTTAAAATCGCGCTATTTCCTTAACGGTGCAAAAACGGGAGTATGTGTAGAACGATTTTCTACTCAGGACAAGTTCCTCTATCTCCCATTTTCGTTTGAACCTCAGTACTAGTTACAGCCTGTATACATACGCCACCACTTCATACGTGAATTGATCGAGTCGAAAACAATTGAAATTGTTTATGTTTCAACTAATGCAATCCCAATCGCTGACAAAGGCCGTTCCAATTGAAAAGGTTAAATATTGAAATTCGACAATCGGATTGATCGTATGAACTACGACGGATGTAAAAGGGCTACGTGTATTGCCAAAATGCAGCATTTATTAATCATCAATCGACCAGTACGGTCGCCACAATATAATTAATTATACAATATTTTTCATTTCATTTATATACAAGTAAATCATCAACAACAGAATAACACCACAATGGAATGATTCTGGGGATCGGACGATGAAGAACATGTGGAGAACTCCGATGGAAAAGTGACCATCATCAATTTCGTCCCGATGACTCCAATTTCATCTGCTTAATCGAAGGGATGACAAATTGCATTCACCCAAGGAGTACGGTGTTGAAAAGTATCATTGTTTGTGTAACTTGACAATAGTATTGTACATTCAATTCTTCTGCCACTTATAATAACATTCTGTTTATGAATAAAAGTTAGTCTCATTATAACGTTCAACCAGAGAACACGTTCATACTTTATTTCGATAACTCAACAATTTATAGTAGAGTAGTTCTTAGCTATAGGTACACAGTAAAAAAATTTGCCAATGGTCTGGGCGAAACTTTACTATTTTTCGGGTATATAATCAGTTGTTTCGAGATTATGACGTTTCTTGGAAAGTTAATTTTGTTCTTAAAATAAAAATATTTAAAGAGCCCGTGTAGACTACAGTGGATGCCGCTTATTGTAATCGCGAATAATGTTAAAAGCCGCATTTTGTTATCAAAATAGAATTCATCGCTTATTTTTTTCTTCGTTTATTGTTATCACCCGGTTAATGTTATTGTTTTTGGCTGGTCCCAAAGTGATTACAATAAGTGGCATCCACTGTATTAGAATTTCGGTATATTATGTACACTAAAAGTCCATAGAAGTAAAAACGAATTTGTTTCCGTATCAGACTTAAGAGATATGACGAATTGTTAAAACAAATACAAACACATTACATCCCCTTGAGGTTTGAATTTGGAAAAAACTGTTAAACAGGTTTTTATACGATTTCATAAGAAGCAACTTGATATCTCATGAGACACGAGGGATTTTGAAATTCGAAAAATCATGAAATTGATTTTTTGGTCATTACATCAAATGCCGTAATAACCAATTTTATATCTCATCAAAACTAATGAATGACAAAAATTGTGAAAACATATGCAAACCCTTGGGGGTTGAATATCTTTGAGAAATGCGTTTGTAGGCGATTATATAAAAAGTCTGTGGAAGTGCAATGCGATACATATAACATCTCATCAAACCTAAGAAATATGTCGAAGCTTTGAAAAGCATACAATCCCTTACACCCCTTAGAATTGAATATCTAAAAATACTGAAATTGACTTTTGGGCGCTAATATAAGAAACCTTAGGAAGTAAAAATGAATTCGAAATATTATCAGATCTAAGGAATCTGTGAAAACATATGCAACCTTCTTACACACACTTGGAGTGTGGGTTGAATACCCAAAAATTCTGAAAGAAGTTAATATGTAGATTAATATGAAGACAGAACGAGAAAGTGAAAACCAATTTAATTTATTATCTAAAGAAATGACGTAAAAACGTGTTCAACCCATTTATACCCTATTAGGTGCTGAAAAAGGAAAAACTGAAAAACAAGTTTGAGGCGATAATTACGCAAGCCCGTGAAAGTGAAAAGTTAGTCGATATCTAATTAGACCTGGGGGATATAACAGAATTCGTGGAAAAGTATACAGCCACTTTGCACCCCCTTAGGGTTCGAATTTCAAAAAATCCTGAAAAATCTTTCTAGGTATTTATATGAAGAAGCCGTAGAATAAAAATGAATTCAATATTTGGGAAGACCTAATAGATATGATGAAAATTGTAAAAATATATGCATTCCATTTTCACTGATCATTATTTTCGCCCCCCTTCCAAACGCCAATAAATATTTGGAAATTTTTTTTTTATCTAAATTACTTTTCTAGTTAATTTAAATATATTTATTTATTTATTTATTCATTCGGACACACTGTACAGATTTAAGAAACCCAATTACACAATCTGTTAAATAAAAAAAAAATAAAAAAAAAAAAACAAACGGGAGCCAGAAAAACAAAAAGAAAAAAATTTTATAAAAGAAAAAAGAAGAAAGAACGTAATAGTAAAAACACAAGTAGAAAATTATTGTGTTAATAGTTAGAGTTAAAAGAAATTAAGTTAAGATTAACATCAGCCTGTGAAAATTAATGACCTGACTAAGATTTTGAAAGCTAAAAAAGATGTGGACAGAGAACCAACCTGGAGCCTATCATGATTCCTTTGTAGTCGAACCAGTGGCGAATAAAAGTAGACGTTAGTTGAAGCCGCAGCTGGCGCGAATATAGAGACAGACCTACTCGGCCGCGAGGTAGAGCAAAACTCAAGGTTAAGATGTAAGGTAGAGTTCATAATACCGTTAAAAATCTTAAAGAGAATACACTCGTCAAGATACAATCTGCGCTGATTTAGTGAGGGAATATTGAGTAAGGATAAACGTTCACTGTAGGAGCAGTAGGGTAGGTTATATTTGAAGAGGAGTGACCGGGTGAATCGACGCTGAACAGACTCAAGAGATTCAATGCGACAACTATAATGAGGGGACCAAATAGAAGAACAATATTCCAATCCGCTGCGAACAAGTGTCAGATAGAGCTGGACGCACGTTTGAATATTGGAAAACATATAAGCGGATCTCAAAATGAAACCAGACAATCTTGATGCAGTGCAAATAATGTTTTGAAAGTGAATATCAAATTTAAGTCTTCGGTCGAAAGTTACACCTAGATCACGAATCTGGGATACTTCGACGAGAAGGGTGGAGTTCAGAGTGTAATCGAAGGGTATAACTGCATGTTTTAGTGTAAAGGTAATTTTATGGCATTTGCTTACATTAAGTGGAAGGCGATTATATGAGCATCATAGGGTTAGTTCATTAAGATCAGACTGTAATAGGATACAGTCACTTCTTGAAGATATCTCCCTGTAGATTTTGAGGTCATCAGCGTAGAAAAGGAATGAAGAGTGGAAGTTTAGGGGTAGGTCATTAACAAAGATTATGAAAAGGAGTGGGCCAAGTGTTGAGCCTTGAGGAACTCCAGAGAGCGGGAAGAATACAGTAGACGAACATCCATTAAGAACTACACGAGAACTGCGCTCAGCAAGATAGGACGCAAACCACTCCAAAAGAGTATCACCGACGCCACAGCCTTGCAATTTCGACAAAAGCAAGCTATGATCAACTGAATCAAAGGCTTTGGAGAAATCAGTGTAGACAACATACAACTGCCTTCTACAATTAAGCGTTTTTGCCACTGTATTTGTGAATTCTAAAAGATTAGAAGCAGTAGACCGGCCTTTGAAGAAACCATGCTGTTCACGGAGAATGAGGTGACTTATATTTTCATATAAATGATCATGTATGACGCGTTCGAATATTTTAGAGAAACAAGACAACATTGAAACAGGACGATAATTTGTGACTACAGCTGTATCACCTTTCTTATGGATGGGAACGATAGAGGCTTGCTTCCATAATGATGGAAATATTCCTTCAGAAAGGCTTTTGTTGAAGAGAATGGAGAGAGGAATACTCAGGGAAGACGAAAGTGGCTTTAAGAATAAGTTTGGGAGGCCATCGGGACCACCCTTCACACTACGGTCTAGTGCTTCAAGTTGATGCTCAATAACTGAGGGAGCTATAGAGAGAAGAGGAATATCGGTGGGGGAAATTTCAAAGCTATGAGGAACGAATGAAGATGAAGGGAAAGAATACATAGACGAAAAGTATTGTGCAAATAGCTCACAAGACTCTTGAGAGTTGGTAGCAGTGGAGTCATTATAGCTAACTTCAGTAGGGAAAGAAGGAGAAGATCGCAAAGTGCGAACATAAGACCAAAAAAGTTTTGTCTCTCTACGGTTGACTGATGATTCAACTTTGGATATGTAGGTACGTATAGCAGATCTAATTGTAGATTTTGCCAGGCGACGGTAGCTATGTAACACAGATTTATCTTCTTCGGAACCAGACCTAAAGTACCGGGAGCGACTTAAATTTTTTAGATGAAGTGCTTTGGCGACTTCAGTGTTGAACCAGACCGGATTGTTTTTATGGAGCTTACGTAGGGGAACATAGCGGTGAATGAGTCCATTGAGAAATTCATAGAATATCTGAAGTGATGATTCAATACCATGATGAGCAAAGGCAGCATTCCAGTCGAAATTACCTAGAGCGAGTTCAATGGAGCTAAAGTTCGCCTTACTGAAGTTGAATTTCTTCACACTGGGCATTGACATACCGGAAGACGAAGTAAACCTGTAGGAGAGTACAAGAGGAGGGTGATAGGGATCAATGTTAAGATAAGGAGAGATTGAGGTACTAAGATTAGTTTGAGTGCTATCACAATTGGATAACACTAGATCTAAAACTTTACCATGGTGGTTTGCTACATTATTGATCTGCTTACGAGAACAAAGTGACAAAAAAGACGATACTTTAGAAGAGAGAGCATTATAGGTAACATTGAGAATAGACTCAAAGTTGGGTGACCAAAGAACAGATGGTAAATTAAAATCACCACATACGATGAAGGATGATGTGCGAAAGTCATAATACCATTCTCATGTCGACATCATATTGACAATAGCTTGCATAATGACAACAAAACTAAACAGCGTCGACGAAAAAGATTGCGCCAAGCTCAACTAACCTTGGTGCTGGCGTTAGTTGTTGTATCGGTGCTGGCGGTAGTTGTGTCGACCGCGTAAACCCACCAAACTTTCATGTACCATGTTCTGTGGTATTCAGAGCACATCACCCAAAACCCAACATTGGACGTCGAAACAAGCAGCACTTGATCAAACATATCTTTCGTATCCAAATAACACACACATGCAAATATCCAAGCTTTGATCGCTTCTTGTGTTTTAATACTGGGCTCGGTGCTGTCGGCTGCACAGCCCAATCAAACCTGGGAAGCTTGCAAGTTTTGTATGTTTTTTCTATAAGCAGTTCATTCATGCAGCGGGGACATTTTTCCCCACGTATTAGACTGCAAAAAGTCGACGCAAGCGCATAGCGCAGTGTCCGAAAAATAATTGTTTTACTGCACTTTGCAGTGGGAGTTGACATTTGATTTGCCGGTAAAAAAACGTTAAAATTTCTTCAGTTTTGATCGTGGACGAGGAACAAGTAATTATTTTTTTCCTTCAAAATCAAGTGTGAAATATAAAGTTGTATCTTTTGGCAGTTTCCAGATACGTACAAAGGTGATACGAGATCGTTAGTAGAAAGCAGAAGGAAAAACTAAACGATAAGTACATTATTTACATTAGTTTTCGACTGATTTGTTTTTGATTTGGGTTTAATCATTATAATGGAGTGTAATTGTGTTATTGAAGCCCTTTTGTCCAAGCCCTTCAACCGGCTCGATTTTACAAAAAAACATACTGCAGTCACGATCGGCTGCAAGCCAATCGTATAATACTCTAGATGAATACTGAACTCCGATTTATGTTGTAGTTGGGGATAAAGTAGAATTACGTGTGTGCATGTTGTAAGTCCTTTATTAAGGACTGCCATTAGATTGCTACTCAAAACTTAAAGACAATATTCAGTGTTTAATTTCATATCTTGAACTGGGTAAGTCATCGAAAAAAAAGTCCTTTTTGAAGGACTTTCACATGGGAGGTGCAGGAAGGACTCACTCGATTTCTTACATATTTATCCTTTTCCTTGGAACCAGTTAAAAATGAGAACGTACAAAATTTCAAATTCGTAGCTTGAAGGGTTCAAAAGTTATCGAAAAATGTTGTTGAACACGTGTCTTAAGGACATTTTGTATGGCACCTACCAGAAGGAGTAAGAGGATTTCGCTGATTAGTAAACTCGAACTTTGTTTTTACTCAAAACTAATTTGTACAAAATTTCCAATTCATAGCTAAAAGATTACTTGAGTTATAGTGAGTTTCGTAAATTAAGTGAATACATTTTGACAGGATATTTGTATGGCAGCTACACGAAGGACTAACAGGATTTTCTTCATAATCATATATTTAGCTTCAACTATTGGAAAAATAACACATACAAAATTTTAATGTCGTAGCTTAAACCCTTCTGAAGTTATCAACCAATATTCTTGAACACGTGTTTTAAGGACATTTTGTATGGCAGCTACCCGAAGGAGTAGGACGATGTTGCCCGTTAACGAACTTAGCCTTACAAATTCAACCAAACATCCAGATTCAAAATTTCAATATCCTAGGTGAAGGCGTTCTTGAGTTATCGTGCTAACGGACAGACGGACGGACGGACGGACGGACGGACGGACGGATGTCAAGCGGATTTGAGGTTTTTGGCCACAAATAAACAAAAAATAATATAATTTTTTTTCGTCCGACGCTTGGTTCTATGCGTTACAAACTTTTGGGCTGGATTAAACTTATAATACTCTATATGATTTCATCTAGAGTAAAAAACATACTGCAGTCACGATCGGCTGCAAGCCAATCGTATAATACTCTAGATGAATACTGAACTCCGATTTATATTGTAGTTGGGGATAAAGTAGAATTACGTGTGTGCATGTTGTATGTCCTTTATTAAGGACAGCCATTAGATTGCTACTCAAACCTAAAGTACAATATTCAGTGTTTAATTTCATATCTTGAACTGGGTAAGTTATCGAAAAAAAATTCCTTTTTGAAGAACTTTCGCATGGGAGGTGCAGGAAGGACTCACTCGATTTCTTACATATTTATCCTTTTCCTTGGAACCATTCAAAAATGAACGTGTACAAAATTTCAAATTCGTAGCTTGAAGCGTTCAAAAGTTACCGAAAAATATTGTTGAACAGGTGTCTTAAGGACATTTTCTATGGCAGCTACCAGGAGTCTGTCCAATGTGCAAGCTATAGCTGCTTCGATAGCATAGCAAAGCATACGAATTCGAGCTGTCAAATTCAGCCATAGCAAGAAAAAGCACTGGCGGGTATTGGACAGCAAAAAGCAGCTTCAATAGCTTACAACAGCTGATTGACGCATACATGTGTAATTGACGTGACATTCATGTTATTTATGACAAAAATTGGTACCGGCCGCGGAATCTAATTAGAATTTAAATTGTAGTTTAAAGAACGAGTTTTGACCCTACCGAGAGTGCAATCGTGTTTTTTACGTGTTTTTTTCGCATTGAAAATCCAAATGAAGATTTGAACGAGGTGAGTTAATGGATAGAAACACTGTTTTCCATAATCGAAGCTTAATGCATGTGTTCCCAAATTCATTTCAGACGATCTTATCGAAAATAATGCGGAAAGTTAGGAGCAAGTAGTGCCTCAGGACGCCAAAGAAGCTGAAATTGAAGCAGATAAGGACAGTAGAGCTGAAGATGGCTCAAAGGACAACGAAGAAAGTTTTGTAAGTTACTCCTCGCAAATTTCAGTTGAAAAGAACCTTATTAATTTTAACCATTTTGAGTGAAACGCCTCCAAACGTTGTCGGAAAATACTGCAATTACGGATATCAAGACAGAGCCCGTTATCGGTTCCGAAAGAGGGATAAGAAGGACGTAAATTCAACAGGAGTAAGCGTAAGTCAACGAAATTTCAATAAGACCATAAGATTGATTCTTCTATTTTTCACCTAAAGTCCAAACGTTGTCGGAAAATACTGCAATTACGGATATCAAGACAGAGCCCGTTATCGGTTCCGAAAGAGGGATAAGAAGGACGTAAATTCAACAGGAGTAAGCGTAAGTCAACGAAATTTCAATAAGACCATAAGATTGATTCTTCTATTTTTCACCTAAAGTCCATAACAACTGACTACTCCGAAGATGAGTTTAGTGAAGCAGAGGATAGTACCGGAACTCGGGAAAATAGTGCAATAAAAGCTGATTTTCCAAATGTCCTACTGAAGACGCTTCAACGCAATACAATGAGACTGTAGGCTGTTTTCTCTATTTCTTACTTAGCATTAGATAAACGACTTCTTTTCTTTACAGGAACGAACACAAGTAAGACTGAACACAGACGTTAAAGAATTTATCCCAAGTCAAGCTTAAATATTAATGTTAACAATTTCTTCCAAGAAATTATCAATCTCAGGATCGGATAGAAAAGCCTAATTATAGCAGTAATCTCAGTTAGAGCGCCGATGATGTGTCATTCACACAAGACCTAAATAAAAAAAAAGGAATTTCAGTAAAATATCGTCTCGTTTTTATTTTGGTACAGCTATTTTATAACAATTTACAATTACCCTTAAAATTTAATATTTTTGTATTTATTTTGTACATCACTTTCCGCTGTTCAACTTTAATATATTATTTGTGAAATAAATTATTACATTTCTTTAACAAAAATTAATACGTTCAACAAAAATACGGATAAAAATTAAAAGAAATTGTTTTTTTTTCATTTGTTAAAAGTGCGGAATTCTTTATGTCCGGGTGAGTTGAGATTAATTTTCTATTCGTCTTACTACGGAGCGCGTAACAGCTTGTCGCCTTTATCGATGCTTCTCCCATTGTTCCCAGTAATCTTTCGATTGCATTTCGGACAAACTCGACAATGTACGATCGAACGCAAACAGTTCTTCAGAGCCGATAGTGGCAATGAATCTGACATACCGTGAGGACGAAAGAGTAAAAATTGATTGGTACTGTCGCGTGTCGTCCTTGAAATGAAGTCAAATAATTGAGAAATTAAGGAGTGAATAAGTCCTGGCGACTGGTACAAGCTATCGCTCTGGATTGTGTCTTGCGGAGGGCAATTGCTCTATTTTGCGAGCACACAGGAACTACTCTACTCTGGATAAATGTACAAAAAACACGCCAAATATCATATTGGTTCCTTGCCTGTTCCTTACAAAACAAATCATCCAACGACGACCCACACGATTATTATCGTAAAGCGTATCGATCAGCGTAATAAATCGTCTCATCTGAGATTTCAAGTTCAACTGTGGCACGTCTGGAATGTGCACGGTATGAAAGAAATAAGCAATTTGAATGTAATCGCTTCTTCTTGTCGATCTGAAAAAATTATATTAGTAATAAACTTGCGACAACAATTTTACGCGATACTCACCGATCCACGGCACTCATAGACTTCCGTGAAAATATAGTCCCTTCGGAACGTTGTCCAACTTCTTCAATTCGCTCCCGAATAGGCCAAAGAAAGCACCTGGCTATTGTGTTCCTCGAATCGCTCCATAGCTTTTTCTTGATGCCAGAAGATCACATTCACTTCGCGCGTAATCGACCGCATAACACTACGACTTAAATTTCACTTATATCGCACAAATTTCAGTAATTCACGGCCATTTCATAATTGTGACATTTCACAAGTTACGATTATCAACATTCCAATTGACTTTTCCCCATTTGAAGGAAACAAAATGTCACACACATACTTATGTAATATAGCTGTGCTTTCTTGCTTACAGTCCGTACTCTAAGCATGGAAAAGCAGCTATGATAGCAGCTATTTGAAAATACTGGACAGAATAACTGTCAAATAGCAAGCATGAGAAAGCAGCTTTTGGTTGCATTGGACAGAAAAAAGCTGCTATAGCTGCTATCGAAGCAGCTATAGCTGAACATTGGACAGACTCCAGAAGGAGTAAACGGATTTCGCTGATTAGTAAACTCGAACTTCGTTTTTACTCAAAACTAATTTGTACAAAATTTCCAATTCATAGCTACAAGATTACTTGAGTTATATTAAGTTCCATAAATTAAGTGAAGACGTTTTGACAGGGTATTTGTATGGCAGCTACACGAAGGACTAATAGGATTTTCTTCATAATCATACATTTAGCTCCAACTATTGGAAAAATAACACATACAAAATTTTAAAGACGTAGCTTAAACCCTTCTGAAGTTATCGGCCAATATTCTTAAACACGTGTTTTAAGGACATTTTGTATGGCAGCTACCAGAAGGAGTAAAAGGATTTCGCTGACTAGTAAAGTCAAACTTTCTTTTCACTCAAAACTAACTTATACAAAATTCCGAATTCGTAGCTAAAAGATTATTTGAGTTATAGTGAGTTTCGTAAATTAAGTGAATACATTTTGACAGGATATTTGTATGGCAGCTACATGAAGGACTAACAGGATTTTCTTCATAATCATTGATTTAGCTCCAACTGTTGGAAAAATAACACATACAAAATGTCAAAGTCGTAGCTTAAACCCTTCTGAAGTTATCGACCAATATTCTTGAACACTTGTTTTAAGGACATTTTGTATGGCAGCTACCCGAAGGAGTAGGACGATTTTGCCCGTTAACGAACTTAGCCTTACAAATTCAACCAAACATCCAGATTCAAAATATCAAGATCATAGGTGAAGGCGTTCTTGAGTTATCGTGCTAACGGACAGACGGACGGACGGACGGACGGACGGACGGACGGACGGACGGTCGGACGGACGGACGGACGGACGGACGGACGTCAAGCGGATTTGGGGTTTTTGGCCACAAATAAACAAAAAATAATATATAACTTTTTCTCGTCCGAGGCTTGGTTCTATGCGTTACAAACTTTTGGGCTGGATTAAACTTATAATACTCTATATGATTTCATCTAGAGTATAAACATACTGCAGTCACGATCGGCTGCAAGCCAATCGTATAATACTCTAGATGAATACTGAACTCCGATTTACATTGTAGTTGGAGATAAAGTAGAATTACGTGTGTGCATGTTGTATGTCCTTTATTAAGGACTGCCATTAGAGTGCTACTCAAAACTAAAAGACAATTTTCAGTGTTTAGTTTCATATCTTGAACTGGGTAAGTCATCGAAAAAAAATGTCCTTTTTGAAGGACTTTCACATGGGAGGTGCAGGAAGGTCTCACTTGATTTCTTACATATTTATCCTTTTACTTGGAACCATTTAAAAATGAACTTGTACAAAATTTGAAATTCGTAGCTTGAAGCGTTCAAAAGTTATCGAAAAATATTGTTGAACAGGTGTCTTAAGGACATTTTGTATGGCAGCTACCAGAAGGAGTAAAAGGATTTCGCTGATTAGTAAACTCGAACTTCGTTTTTACTCAAAACTAATTTGTACAAAATTTCCAATTTATAGCTGAAAGATTACTTGAGTTATAGTAAGATCCGTAAATTAAAAGAAGACGTTTTGACAGGATATTTGTATGGCAGCTACACGAAGGACTAATAGGATTTTCTTCATAATCCTACATTTAGCTTCAACTATTGGAAAAATCCTACGTACAAAATTTCAAAGACGTAGCTTAAACCCTTCTGAAGTTATCGGACAATATTCTTGAACACGTATTTTAAGGACATTTTGTATGGCAGCTACCAGAAGGAGAAAAAGGATTTCGCTGACAAGTAAATTAAAGCTTCGTTTTTACTCAAAACTAATTTGTAAAAAATTCCGAATTCGTAGCTAAAAGATTACTTGAGTTATAGTGAGTTTCGTAAATTAAGTGAATACATTTTGACAGGATATTTGTATGGCAGCTACACGAAGGACTAACACGATTTTCTTCATAATCATACATTTATCTCCAACTATTGGAAAAATAACACAAACAAAATTTCAATGTCGTAGCTTAAACCCTTCTGAAGTTATCGACCAATATTCTCAAACACGTGTTTTAAGGACATTTTGTATGGCAGCTACCCGAAGGAGTAGGACGATTTTGCCCGTTAACGAAGTTAGCCTTACAAATTCAACCAAACATCCAGATTCAAAATTAAAAGATCCTAGGTGAAGGCGTTCTTGAGTTATCGTGCTAACGGACAGACGGACGGACGGACGGACGGACGGACGGACGGACGGACGTCAGGCGGATTTGAGGTTTTTGGCCACAAATAAACAAAAAATAATATATAACTTTTTTTCGTCCGAGGCTTGGTTCTATGCGTTACAAACTTTTCGGCTGGATTAAACTTATAATACTCTATATGATTTCATCTAGAGTATAAAAAGAAATAGTATTAAGCGGCCGCCCGATGCCAGTTCTTTCGGAGCTAACATCAAAATCTTCGTCTGCGGGGAAATCATATACTCGCCATTTTGATTGTCGTTATTATGACAATTCTTCCTGGCTAGCAGGTTGTAGGAAAATGAACAAATTGTATTGCAGGCCATGTATACTTTTTTCAGGTAGTGTTAAAACTATTTGGACCAACGAAGGATATTCTGATTTGCATCATTTTTCGCAAGCTAAAACTAAACACGAAAAGTCCGAATGTCATATAAGAAACTGTCTTTCCTTGAAATTGTTTGGTGAGATCCGAATTGAGTTACAGTTAGATCGTCTTACTGCTCAATCGATCACGAAGCACAACGAAGAGGTTTTATTTCCGTTTTTTCCCGCTGAAAAACCGTATTAAAACCCCTACACAAAAGGGAGCGAACGTGCCTTGTCCGGCCAACCCAGAGAAGGGTCGTGGGCGCCAGTGATTCTTTCTTTAAGGGCCCCGTTCTTAATCTTTCCCCGATCGAATCACTAATTCGGGGTAAGATTTAAATACGCGTAAAATCAAAAGAAATAAACCGACGGAAGGCGAGCTGTAACACGTCACACGAATAATACATTAAGTAAAATAAATGCAATAATTTAAGAAAACAATTCTACTTTAATAGGTATAACTGACGACGTAGTCGTCTCAAAAGAGAGATTGTTACATGCCAATTGTTGGGCAAGTTCTGGTCCCTTTCACTACACCCTCCTTTCCTTTTCAGATTAAGTTTGTGGCGAAAGGAATGGAGAGCGGCCTAATCAGCTTCAAATAGGCCCAGCTGAGGATGCGGCGGCTGTTGGATCAACGAATTTGTCGCATTAAAAATTTTAAAATTAACCACGAATAGTATACCGATCAGCTGAATCTCAGCCCCAACGTTGCGATGGGAACTGGGTCCCTCTACGTTTCCCGCGAAACGAATACGGCTTCTAAGCCGGAAGTAAAGCCTGGTAGGGAGACGGAAAGGGGAATTCGCGAGCGTCGTCCAATTTTCTTTTAAACTTCCGACACCGCCGTTCACTACCGCCGTTCACTATAATGCCAGCCACAAGACACCACTTCACGTACGTCATCGGTATTCCACAAGAACGAGCATCAATCCCCACAGACTCAGCTGCCGTACGTGAATTCCGGCAGCTGGTGGGACAGAAAGGATGATACCGACTGGAATCCGGACGCCAATCAGAACCGTCAATACTTGACAGATAGACGAAAACAACAATATGGACCCGACTTAGAGCCCTGTCAAAATGAGTTCAGAGGGCTCTGGAGTAGAAGATGTATAATGGGAACGCCTGAAACGAAACAGGAAAATTATCCGAAGCGCAGCCTACTTAAGGAGAAAACTCGTGCTGCCCAGGGCCTTTTTTTTGGATTCCCTTCGAGAGTGAAGAACGGCTGAGTAGATATTCCGTTGAAAGTGCGATTTTTTTAAGAGTGACCGTTGGAAGTCCGGTTGAAGTGGAGAACAGTGAAGTTTTTTTTTGGAATAGGAAGTTGGCAAGTAGTACTAGCGGGGCGATAGTACTGGCTAACAATACTGACAAGGATAGCAGTACTGGCAAGGATAGTAGTACTGGCAAGGCGATAAACGAAAGATTGGAAAAGAACGAGGAGTAACGGCGGTGTCGGAGTGCGCGCTAAAATTATTCGTGGTAGCTATCACTATCAAGAAAACCAGGTACTTTTCACCCCCCCCCATTAGGCTTTTCGTGGTAAAGGACCTCGAGATTAAGACGGAACGTAGAGGTTCGCATCCGATGAGATCCAGCTGATTGGTTTGTATTTCAGTCATAAATCTTGGTTCTCATTTCTATATTTTTTGCATTTTTTGTATATCTCAACCTTATCTTTAATATATATTTTTCCTGTTTTTTTATATATACCTATATGTGTTTGTTTTATTGAAGAGATTTCCCAATTTCCTCATAGTCTAAATTGGGTGGCGCCCGGTAAGGAAGTGGTCTTCGGACAGGCCCATCTTCGACTGAGCGAAGCTCGGCGCGTGCTTGGTGTTGGCTCGTGGAGCAAAGACAAATAATCATACTGTGGTGGAGGAGAGAGAACTGACGGCTTGAAGACAGCGGGGCCCCGGTTCGATCCCGTAACTCTGAACAGTTTTTTTTATCTTTTTTTTTTGTCCCGCAACTCCAAGAATTCCCCTTTTGGAAAGGGTAATAAGATAAATACCTGATTTGCGAATTCTAACTTATAGAAAAATTAGGTTTAACCTGGCTAACTTATACCAACTAGGGCGCCTCTGGTGCGTAGTCCCTCGGTGTTCGTTGTCGCGTTCGCCTCCTTTTCGTAATCTCCGCAGGTCTCCTTAGCTGATGGTTTTCGTATGTCCGTAGGCCTTCTTCTTCCGATCTTCTTTGTAAGCACTCCCCGAACTCGAATTCTATCACTCGTACCGTCACCAACTCGTGACGCTCGCTGCACGTTCTTCTCAATATTCGTTTTCAAAGTTCGTTTTTAAATTCAAGCAAATACCCAACCGGCGTTCGCACTCGTGACACTCGTGATAAGAGAGCGTTTTTGGGTCCGTCACTTACCGCGAAAACTTCGGTCAGCTTTCGGGACGGTTACTTGGGCTTAAAATACCGTTTCGGTTCAACGATCGCTCGCGCTCGGTCGTTAATCCCGACTTCCAAACTTACATTTATTTATTTCTTGATCGGTCCATCCAGGATTCGAACCCAACATTGTTGACCCGATTGCGCCTTCTAGCGGCTGGTTTCGCTCCGCTCAGTATTCAGCGATAATTACTATTGGTCAGCTTGGTAAATGGATGTGTGTGTGCGTCGACAGGGCGAAGCCGAGATTTGGTGTTGGGGGTGGAGCCTCGCGTTGATGCTTGACGACGTACGACGTACCTAACTACCTCTATCAACTCGTAGTCCTAAACCTATTACTAAAATTGCTGGTCCTCATCCTAAGTACATTTAACCTCCTAGTTCTACAAATTCCAACTTCGCATCCAGCTCTTCTTCCATGTATTCTCGTTACTTGACTCTAATTCGATATTTTTGGTTGGCTCGGATGTGGATGGTTTGAGTGGTTGCACTAATCTACCAATCTACTCTTCTTTTCCTCATACAATAAATTTCATACATTGTCATTTATATCTTCAAAGCAGACAGTCCTTTCCCATTAGATAAATGTTGAATTCGTTGTTTAAATCTAACATAATCTTCCCTTACTCATTTACACTTTCCTTATTTAATGTGTAGGTGGTAGGTGCGAAATTGCACAGGTGTACTTTCCCTGACCCTTTCCTTCTTAAAGTGCCTGCCTTCTTTCTCTAGAATGCGCTCAATATAGTAGTAAATTTTTAGTTTTCTATCCTTTGCGGTTCTCGAAAAATATTGAATAAAATGTTTTTCCTTTTCACCTTCTCCCAACATCGCCCCCTACAATCACACCTTCAAAATTGTTTTCCCTGCTAGAAATCTACTGGGCCAAACTCCAGTAAAATTTTTAAGATCATATCTGGTTCTGTTCTTGAGATATAAAAATCAACTATGATCGTGGACCCAATTGCTTAAAAAATTGTCGATATAGGTTGAAGGGTGTGGGAGTGGGGGGAAAAACAATATGTCCGAAACGCTTGAAAGCTGGGATTGAAACATTCTAAAATCCATATCTCCTCCGGAGAAAACCGACCTTATCCTCTTTACGAGGAAAAAAGACCGAGAATTCAGGCTCCCACGCTTGAATGGCGTTACCATCCCGCTCTCCCCTAGTGTGAAGTACTTGGGAATCTATCTCCATCCTAGGTTGAACTGGAAACTCACGATTGACGACAGGATCAAGAAGGCATCGAATGCTTACTACGCTTGTCAGAAAATGGTAGGGAAAACCTGGGGCCTTAACCCGAGAATAGTGCACTGGCTGTACATCACGGTAGTTAGACCTGTTCTTACTTACGGGTCATTGGTGTGGTGGCATGCGTTGGAGATCGGGACTAACAGGGTCGCCATGAGCAGAATCCAAAGAATGGCACTCATTGGGATCACTGGGGCCTTACGCACCACGGCCTCGCAGGCTCTGGAAGTAATGCTCCACATAATCCCATTGGAACTAGCGGTAAAATCGATAGCAGCAAAGGGTGCTTTGCGCCTGCGTGAGACAGGCTGGCTATTGGTTGGGAGGCAGTGTGGGCCACACTAGGTTCTTGTCAATTTCCCTGTGTTCCGATATGCCGGAGCGCACCGACTACAGGACAACGTCTTGCAGTTTTGGACATTCCTATGCTGTGAATATTCCCTCCAGACTGGAGTGGCGATCTGGAGTCATCGCCCCAGACACGGTTGCTATCTACACTGATGGCTCCAAAACGGAAAGCGGAACGGGCGCGGGAGTGTACTCTTGTGACCTTGACATTATGGAATCGTTCAGGCTACCGGATAGCTCGAGCGTGTTTCAGGCCGAATTTTTTGCGCTGACAAAAGCAGCGGAGTTGATTGTGCGAAAACAGTGCGTGAATGGTACAATAACTATTTATGTTGACAGCCAAGCTGCCATCAAGGCTGTTGAGGCGCACATTACTAAATCCAGGCTTGTGGGAGAATGTAAAAGAATATTGCAGATGGTGGGTATGAATAACAACCTGAAGATTAGCTGGATTCCTGGTCACAGTGACTTCCCTGGAAATGAAAAGGCAGGCGAGCTCGCCAGAAGGGGGTCGGAGATGAGCATGTAGCTGGCCGACGAGTCGGTTCTATGTCCCATTGAATGTGTAAAGGGAATGATTGATACTGAAGTGCTCAGACAGATGGAGGGGGCCTGGGTGAATCTCTCGGGATGCCGGCAAGCAAGAATCTGCTGGCCGAAACTTGATAGGAGGAACTCTAGCTTCATTTTGTCTCTGGGCAGGGACATTTGCAGACAACTTTTAGGGGTTCTAACGGGACGATGTCCCTTTGGGAGGCATGGAGAAAGGCTGGGAATACCCATGGCTGACCTGTGTCGCTGTGGTGATGAGAATGTTTAGCCAACACTGGAGCATCTAGTGTGTGAATGTGATAGTCTCGCGCGCACCAGGCATCGGTACTTGGGGAAATTCTCCTTAACCGATCTATCAGAACTTGCGATGATTCCTTTATGGAGAACTACTCTCTTCATAAGGAAGAGCAATATTTGGAATCAGTAGTCTAGAGCCCGGTTTTTATACGAGGGGACCACAATGGATCCACAGTGATCTCTCGTGATGGACTGGGGCACATTGCTTCAGTCCACCCTTCTCAACCTAACCTAACCTTTCTTTAGCTTAACTTCACCAAATATAGTTATAAATCTCTGTTCGATGATCATTTCATGAAGATTGTTTTCCAACAAGCACCAGCTCAATATGATACAGTAGATATTAGTAATATTCAAATATTAGTTTAGATAATATAATACCGCGTAATGAATATATTCGTATTAGGTGATATCACCATATATCGGTATGGACCCATCACTACTCAGTTGGGTACCTCAATCTTAATGACCACAGCGCACGATTGAATACATGCGTGTAAGTCTTAGCTCCGAAAGTCGGGAAGATCCAGGTCTTTACGACTAAAAGCGTTTCCAGCAGGCGCCCACGTGGATGACCAAAGACGAGGATTTCTGCCTGCCAAGTAGGTTTAGTTAGGATTATAGATTTGGATTAAGTAAAATATTTGGATAGTTTTAGCATGGGGGGGAATAGTCAATTTAGGGCAGATAGGACGAGTCAACAAACACAACCAAGTTTGCGATAAATCCATTGCGGTTAGCTGAGGCGACTTAATCGGATCCTTGGCCTCTTAAACTCGAGCTCAAGGAAGGGGCCGAACCATCAGGACGCTGTGGGGGTCAATTAACGAGAATATATATAGTAATTTAAGTATAACTCACCTACGATTTTCGATACGTATCAAGCAAGCGCGACATCCAGGCAGCGCTGGAAACAAATAGGACACGGAACACAACACTACACACCGAACTTGACACTTTCATAACATCGCAAAAACGTAAATATTATTCTGAAACGTCACGGCAAGCAGAAGTAAACAAACCACTTGAAACGAGTACTGCGCCGCCGTGGGAATTTTGAGCCGGTAGGATAGATCATCGGTTGGGATCCCGGCTAGATCATCGTTTGGCAAATATATAGTGACCCAGGAAGAAGAAAGTTATGCACCTGAGAAAGAAAGCGGGAGGAATGACCTGCGAAACGAGGGTTAACCGTAGATAAAGCTGGCCTGAGTTTTCACGGAATGTAAGGCTTCCGAAAACGGTCTCTTTTGCGGGTGTCAGCAGTCGTGAGGACGGTGAAGTTAAAATTTAAAGCAGCTTAGAAAAAAAGTGAGAAGAACGTGCAACGAGCGTCACGAGTCGGTGACGGCACGAATAGTAAAAATTAGGAGGTGATTTTTGCGGACGAGAAAATTAGTGGAACAGTCATCGCATAGAAATCCTAGAACGTGGACTCCGATAATTCTCCGCGACGAGAAGAAACCAAGTATCCAGCGAAAGTAGAAAGCGGAAAGCATCCACCCAGACTACGGAAACGGCGAAAGTGCGTCGAGAGAAGTTTTACCAGAGGCGCCCTATCATATAAGTGTTTAGCTAGGTCGAATTGAGATAGCAGGTAGAGTGAGCAGGATTTGTTTCGCAAGTAAGTTCATTCACAATTGTTTAGCGCGTAAGTTTTTTGAGACGAATATCGCGTCAGTTGAATTGTAATAAAGCCAGCAGTAAATCTTATCCTTGCGTTGAATTCTTATTTTGTGTATTTATTGTGTGCGTGTTTCAGATCTCCTTCCGTCGGTTTCGGTCGTTTTTTCGATTCGCTTAGGTTTCGCCGAACTCGTGGTTCGGTCAGCGAAAGCAGTGAGAACGAGTTTTCAGGAAAGGAACCGCCCTTATTTTAGGGGTCTGGTTTAACGGTCTATAGCGAAAAGTACCGTAATAGTTGTTTCGAATAGTAGGCATGATAAACACTCTGATGAATCTATGCCATCCAATGACGAAACAGCTCCTTCGGGCCTAGTCCAACACAGTTTTAAACTGGCTTCTCCAGCGAAGGTTTCTGAACAAACTTTCGTGGTGGTGTTTTGGACCAGAAACTTTTCTGACGCCAAAAACAACCAAATATTCTAAAAAAATTAGCTTCTATGGTAGGTTGACCATGAACAAATTCCATTCTCAGGATGAATACTCAACAAGAATTTTGTGCCCAGTCAGGCGCGAACGCAGGAGAAGGTTTTTTGGGGGTTCAAACCCCTCCTGAAATTTTGTAATTAAAAACATAAACATAAACTACACAATAAATTTAGTAATAAACATACTGCAGTCACGATCGGCTGCAAGCCAATCGTATAATACTCTAGATGAATACTGAACTCCGATTTATATTGTAGTTGGGGATAAAGTAGAATTACGTGTGTGCATGTTGTATGTCCTTTATTAAGGACTGCCTGCCATTAGATTGCTACTCAAAACTAAAAGACAATTTTCAGTGTTTAGTTTCATATCTTGAACTGGTTAAGTCATCGAAAAAAAATGTCCTTTTTGAAGGACTTTCACATGGGAGGTGCAGGAAGGACTCACTCGATTTCTTACATATTTATCCTTTTCCTTGGAACCATTTAAAAATGAACGTGTACAAAATTTGAAATTCGTAGCTTGAAGCGTTCAAAAGTTATCGAAAAATATAGTTGAACACGTGTCTTAAGGACATTTTGTATGGCAGCTACCAGAAGGAGTAAAAGGATTTCGCTGATTAGTAAACTCGAACTTCGTTTTTACTCAAAACTAATTTGTACAAAATTTCCAATTTATAGCTAAAAGATTATTTGAGTTATAGTAAGTTCCGTAAATTAAAAGAAGACGTTTTGACAGGATATTTGTATGGCAGCTACACGAAGGACTAATAGGATTTTCTTCATAATCATACATTTAACTTCAACTATTGGAAAAATACTACGTACAAAATTTCACAGGCGTAGCTTAAACCCTTCTGAAGTTATCGGTCAATATTCTTAAACACGTATTTTAAGGACATTTTGTATGGCAGCTACCAGAAGGAGTAAAAGGATTTTGCTGACAAGTAAACTCAGGCTTCGTTTTTACTCAAAACTAATTTGTAAAAAATTCCGAATTCGTAGCTAAAAGATTACTTGAGTTATAGTAAGTTTTGTAAATTAAGTGAATACATTTTGACAGGATATTTGTATGGCAGCTACACGAAGGACTAAAAGGATTTTCTTCATAATCATATATTTATCTCCAACTATTGGAAAAATAACACATACAAAATTTCAATGCCGTAGCTTAAACAGTTCTGAAGTTATTTACCAATATTCTTGAACACCTGTTTTAAGGATATTTTGTATGGCAGCTACCAGAAGGAGTGAAAGGATTTCGCTGACTAGTAAACTCGAACTTTGTTTTCACTCAAAACTAATTTGTAAAAAATTCCGAATTCGTAGCTAAAAGATTACTTGAGTTATAGTAAGTTTCGTAAATTAAGTGGATACATTTTGACAGGATATTTGTATGGCAGCTACACGAAGGACTAACAGGATTTTCTTCATAATCATACATTTAGCTCAAACTATTGAAAAAATAACACGAACAAAATTTCAAAGTCGTAGCTTAAACCCTTCTGAAGTTATCGGCCAATATTCTTGAAGACGTGTTTTAAGGACATTTTGTATGGCAGCTACCCGAAGGAGTAGGACGATTTTGCCCGTTAACGAACTTAGCCTTACAAATTCAACGAAACATCCAAATTCAAAATTTCAAGATCCTAGGTGAAGGCGTTCTTGAGTTATCGTGCTAACGGACAGACGGACGGACGGACGGACGGACGGACGGACGGACGTCAGGCGGATTTGAGGTTTTTGGGCACAAATAAACAAAAAATAATATATAACTTTTTTCCGTCCGAGGCTTGGTTCTATGCGTTACAAACTTTTGGGCTGGATTAAACTTATAATACTCTATATGATTTCATCTAGAGTATAAAAAGTAATAATAATAATGGTTTGTACATATATACTTATTTGTTGTGTAGTTTGCTTGTTTTAGGGTTCCGTAGATAAAACATCTTGATTTGTACTTACATGGTTTTTTAATTTCTTGTATCGTGTACGTTTGGTGTGCGTATACTGGCTACTATTCTGAGTATTCGGTACATGAGTGGCAATATTTTAAGAGGTGATTCCTTGTTGTATGTTGAGAAAAAACATACTGCAGTCACGGTCGGCTGTAAGCCAATCGTATAATACTCTAGATGAATACTGAACTCCGATTTATATTGTAGTTGGGGATAAAGTAGAATTACGTGTGTGCATGTTGTATGTCCTTTATTAAGGACTGCCATTAGATTGCTACTCAAAACTAAGAGACAATATTCAGTGTTTAATTTCATATCTTGAACTGGGTAAGTCATCGAAAAAAAATGTCCTTTTTGAAGGACTTTCCCATGGGAGGTGTAGAAAGGACTCACTCGATTTCTTACATATTTATCCTTTTCCTTGGAACCCTTTAAAAATGAACATGTAGAAAATTTGAAATTCGTAGCTTGAAGCGTTCAAAAGTTATCGAAAAATAATGTTGAACACGTGTCTTAAGGACATTTTGTATGGCAGCTACCAGAAGGAGTAAAAGGATTTCACTAATTAGTAAACTCAAACTTTGTTTTTACTCAAAACTAATTGGTACAAAATTTCCAATTCATATCTAAAAGATTACTTGAGTTATAGTAAGTTCCGTACATTAAGTGAAAACGTTTTGACAGGATATTTGTATGGCAGCTACACGAAGGACTAATAGGATTTTCTTCATAATCATACATTTAGCTCCAACCATTGGAAAAATAACACATACAAAATTTGAAAGACCTAGCTTAAACCCTTCTGAAGTTATCGACCAATACCCTTGAAAACGTGTCTTAAGGACATTTTGTATGGCAGCTACCAGAAGGAGTAAAAGGATTTCACTAATTAGTAAACTCAAACTTTGTTTTCACTCAAAACTAATTTGTACAAAATTCCAAATTCGTAGCTAAAAGATTACTTGAGTTATAGTGAGGTTCGTAAATTAAGTGAATACATTTTAACAGGATGTTTGTATGGCAGCTACACAAAGGACTAATAGGATTTTGATCATAATCATATATTTAACTCCAACTATTGGAAAAATAACACATTCAAAATTTCAATGTTGTAGCTTAAACCCTTCTGAAGTTATCGACCAATATTCTTGAACACGTGTTTTAAGGACATTTTGTATGGCAGCTACCCGAAGGAGTAGGACGATTTTGCCCGTTATCGAACGTAGCCTTACAAATTCAACCAAACTTCTAAATTCAATATTTCAAGATCCTAGGTGAAGGCGTTCTCGAGTTATCGTGTTCACGGACTGACGGACGGACGGACGAACGGACGGACGGACGGACGTCAAGCAAATTTGAGGTTTTTGGCCACAAATAAACAAAAAGTAATGTATAACTTTTTTTCGTCCGAGGCTTGGTTCTATGCGTTACAAACTTTTGGGCTGTATTAAACTTATAATACTCTATATGATTTCATCTAGAGTATAAAAATGTTCTGCAAAATGGGTCAGTATCCGCGGAGATAAAGATAGTAAAGAACAGTTTTTCGGACATGTGCTCTCACTCGTAAAAACGGAAAAAATTTCAAATATCCATTGGCGTACGGAAGGGGGTCAAAAAAAATGATAAAAGGAAATGGAATGCATATATTTTCACGAATTTCGTCATATCTTCGTCATGTTTTCTTATTTATTGAATTAATGTTTATTTTACTGTTTATTCCACGAATTCCTCACATGAATGCCTAGAAACCGTTTTCAAAATTTTTTGAAATTCGACCCCAAGGGCATGTAAACTTACAAACCTAAAACTTGTTTTTAAGTTTTTTCCCTTTTCAGCCCCTAAGTTGGTACGAAAGGGTTGCACACGGTTTCACGAATTCCGTCATATCTTTCAGAAGTGATAAGAAATTGAATTGGTTTTTACTTTCTCGTGTTGTCTTCATATTTATCTATTAACTCCTTTCAGTATTTTAGGATAAGGAGGTTCAATATCTGATGATATATCGAATTCATTTTTACTTTCTAAGGTTTCCTATAAACGCCAAAAAGACGTTTTCAGTATTTTTAGATATTCAATCCTAAGGGGGTGTAAGGAGGTTGTATACTTTTCACAGCTTCGACATATTTCTTAGGTTCGATGAGATATTAGAACGCTTTTCACTTCATCAAACTTTTTATATAATCGCATACAAATCCATTTCTCAATTTTTGTATATTAAACCCCCAAGGGTTTGCATATGTTTCACAATTTTTGCCATTCATTAGTTCTGATAAGATATAAAATTTCACGATCATTCGAATTTCAAAAACCAGAAATTTTTAAAATTCCTAGTGTGTCATGAGATAACAAATTGCTTCTTATGAAATCGGCTAAAAACCTTTTTAACAATTTTTTCAAAATTCAACCCCCAAGTGGAAGTAATGGGTTTGTATACGTTTTAACAATTCGTCACATCGCTTAAGTCTGATAAGGCAGCCAATTCCAATAGTCTACACGGCCCTTTTAAATGTTTAATCGGCAAAAAAACTATCTATTTTAAATATTTTTATTTTAGGAAGCAAATTAACTTTCCAAGAAACCTCATAATCTCGAAACAACTGATGTTATACTCCGACTTTGACCGAGCGCCCGGAGTATGACCCAATTATGTATATGCTTTCAACCGAACTTTGACCCGAAAAATAATAAAATTTCGCCCAGACCATTGGCATATATTATATACCCATAACTTTTATTTTGGTAGTTGCTGCTAAGCCTGTCTCAGTCACGTAAAGGTCGCTTGTAGCGATTCCTAGATCGTTTTTCATTTAAAACATACTGCAGTCACGATCGGCTGCAAGCCAATCGTACAATACTCTAGATGAATACTGAACTCCGATTTATATTGTAGTTGGGGATAAAGTAGAATTACGTGTGTGCATGTTGTATGTCCTTTATTAAGGACTGCCTGCCATTAGATTGCTACTCAAAACTAAAAGACAATATTCAGTGTTTAATTTCATATCTTGAACTGGGTAAGTCATCGAAAAAAAATTTCCTTTTTGAAGGACTTTTACATGGGAGGTGCAGGAAGGACTCACTCGATTTCTTACATATTTATCCTTTTCCTCGGAACCATTCAAAAATGAACGTGTACAAAATTTCGAAATCGTAGCTAGAAGCGTTCAAAAGTTATCGGAAAATATTGTTGAAGACGTGTCTTAAGGACATTTTGTATGGCAGCTATCAGAAGGAGTAAACGGATTTCGCTGATTAGTAAACTCGAACTTCGTTTTTACTCAAAACTAATTTGTACAAAATTTCCAATTTATTGCTAAAAGATTACTTGAGTTATAGTAAATTTCGTAAATTAAGTGAAGACGTTTTGACAGGATATTTGTATGGCAGCTACACGAAGGACTAATAGGATTTTCTTCATAATCATACATTTAGCTCCAACTATTGAAAAAATAACACATACAAAATTTCAAAGACGTAGCTTAAACCCTTCTGAAGTTATCGGCCAATATTCTTAAACACTTGTTTTAAGGACATTTTGTATGGCAGCTACCAGCAGTAGTAAAAGGATTTCGCTCACTAGTAAAGTCGAACTTTCTTTTCGCTCAAAACTAATTTGTACAAAAATTTTGAATTCGTAGCTAAAAGAGTACTTGAGTTATAGTGAGTTTCGTAAATTAAGTGAATACATTTTGACAGGATATTTGTATGGCAGCTACACGAAGGACTAACAGGATTTTCTTCATAATCATATATTTAGTTCCAACTATTGGAAAAATAACACATACAAAATTTCAATGTCGTAGCTTAAACCCTTCTGAAGTTATCGACCAATATTTTTGAACACGTGTTTTAACCCTGAAACCGTGTTTGGGGCACTGAGTGCCCCAAGCTATTTTCAAACAATAAATTAGATACTTTCTAGTTCTGTAACATAATCCCAATGCACAATTTTTTTAAACATATGATATGCACAAATGCGTAAACAAAAGAATCGAACTGGTAAATGCGTACAGTGATCATTTGAAAACAAAACATTTAAATGCATGCATTTGATAAATCTATAAACAAAAATAAATATGTAAACAAAAAAAGGCGATTTCGTGAATATGCGTATGTAGATCCTTTGAAAAGAAAACAGTTGAATGCATTTAGTTGCCGATGAAATTTCAGGAGATAATTAATTAATTTAATTTAATTTTATAGTTTTGTGATAATTTTGTTTTGTGTTGAGTGGAAATGGATGCTTTTTTGAGATTAGTGAACAGTGCAGCGCGACGAGAGTTATCTGCTGAGGAGTAAGACCTTCTTCAAAACGAGTTCGATGTTTTTATTCACAACGATGATGAAAATGGAACTGAAAACGTTCCTATTGGGGGTGCAGATTTTTCTGCTGCAGATCATCCTATAGCAATTCCAAACGATTCAGATGATGAACAAGATTCTGATCAGGATGTTTCGGACGTTGATGATCCAAGCTGCGAGTATGAAGAAGTACAAATAATGGAGGAAATTCGCGAACAAGAAATTGCTGCTCAACAAGAACTGCAAGAAGTCAATGAGGATGAACTACCAGCCATAGAACCAAATAGGGGAATGTGTTATAAGGCTTATACCTAGATACGCAACCAGGACAACATCGTGCTAAAAACATTTCATATGATCTAGTGCTTCGGCTCTGCAATCGGTATCTAGATAACGGATACAATATCACTATGGATAAGTTTTTTACAAGTATTCCATTGGCATTAGATTTGTGCGCAAGAAACACTGCTATTATCGGCACAATTAGGTCAAGCAAACCGCAATTGCCGAAACAGTTTACAGATCCAAAAGATGTCCAACGTAGAGAAGTGTATTCATCAATTTTTTTTTCTCAGATTGCATGAGCCTTGTGAGTTACGTATCAAACACGAAGAAGAACGTTTTATTGTTGTCAACTATACACGAGGATGAGGAATTAGATGAATCAACCAGAAAGCCAGAGATGATTATAGACTACAATGCGACCAAAGGAGGTGTTGACACGTTCGACCAAATGAATAGAACATACACTTGTAGGCGCAAGACTAACCGTTGGCCTATGACACTATTTTTCAATATGGTCGACGTAGCAGCCCTTGCTGCTTATCCGATGTTCGGTATTACTAATCCCACATCCGGTACAAGAAAATATGTAAGAAAACATTTTCTTAAAACTTTGGCTGTTGAATTGGCAAGTAAGCACATCCGGAATAGAATGGAAAAAGGTTCACTACGGCAATCAGTGAAAACTGCCCTTTCATTAATTGGTTTTGAAGCTACAACAGTGTTCCCTGTAGTTCGGTCAAATTACAAACGTAATAGATGTGAAACATGCAAGGCTGATCGCAAACAAAATAAAGGAGACACCAAAACTACTGCTGTCTGTGATTTGTGCAACAACCCTACCTGTTCGAAGCATTTTATTCGGGTTTGTCAAAAATGCTACGTTCCGAACTCATCTCCTATAAGTGATACTGACTCAGAAGCTGAATCATGTCTGGATATTTCGACAGCGCTATCTACCTCATCTAAACGGCCACATTCAAAACGATCCAGAACCCATTCACCTATTTAATTTTGGTATTATATTTAATTTATTATTTTGAATTAGTTTTTTCTTTTCATTACTTTGTGAACATTTTTATTTTGGTTTCAATGTGGACATAATTAATTTTTCGAAAATACAGATAATGTTTTATTTTCTCTTTTTTTTCCAAACTCATATCAGCTTGTGCAAATCAAGAACGCTAATTAGCAAAGAAATAGCCGTATTTTCAACACACCACCCATACATTTTGTATGAACTGCATACTGGGGCACTGAGTGCCCCAGAGCACGATAAGTCCATTTCTTGAAGAGCACGGTTCTAGGGTTAAGGACATTTGGTATGGGAGCTACCCGAAGGAGTAGGACGATTTTGCCCGTTAACGAACTTAGCCTTACAAATTCAACCAAACATCCAGATTCAAAATTTCAAGATCCTAGGTGAAGGCGTTCTTGAGTTATCGTGTTCACGGACAGACGGACGGACGGACGGACGGACGGACGGACGATAAGCGGATTTGAGGTTTTTGGCCACAAATAAACAAAAAATAATATATAACTTTTTTTCGTCCGAGGCTTGGTTCTATGCGTTACAAACTTTTGGGCTGTATTAAACTTATAATAACGTAAAGTGGCCTATTACCGACCACCTTCCTAATTCCGACCATTTTGGTTTTTTATTAATATATTTTTATTATCGCGAATAATAAGGTAAATTCTAGGATCATTATATTTCTATATGTGTTCTCTATCCATTTGCTGTGCATAAAGGGGTCTGCATGTCATTTCTTTACATTGTGGTTTAAATTAATCGGCGGTGGACCAAAAACATGAATTTTAAGCCTAAAATCGAAATTTTTGGTTCTTTATTTTTCGTAAATTTAAAAGACTAGCTTTCATCAGAGTGAGTAATTAAGGTCTTATTGGCTTTATAAACATTTAATTTGTATTGAAATATAAAAAAATAATTTAAATTCATAGAATTTGTGAAACAAACAAATAAAATGAAGTGGTCGGAAATAGGCTTCTCTGATTTCATGTAATGTCCTTATTCCGACCAGTGGTCGTATTGTGGTGGTATTAGGGAATATCAAGGGAATATTTCAAAAAATTCAAATATTATGTTTATATACTATAAATAGTAAAAATCGATATTTTATGATTATACTGTTGTCTTTACTGTCTTTGATCCCAATTCCGACCTACTCAATATATATATTTTAGATCTCGAAAGTTCACATGAAACGGACCTATCACCTTCTTGAACTGATATATATTGCAAAATCCATACCTTTTTCGTTTAAGAGTTTTAGCTTTATTTGACGGTTTAAGTAATAAATTGGTTTCTATTTAAATATTAATACCTGCAGTATGTTCTTTGATGCGAAATTTATGTTTCTATATTAGTTTTTCTTTAGATTAAATCTACTAATATCACTGGTCGGTAATTAGGACATCCAATTTGATCGGTTTACCCATTTCCGACCTAGTAGCCGTACAGCAGGATAACAAGTTTACTCAGTGGAAATTACATTTTAATTTTGCGATTTATCTAATAAAATTAAACATACATATATTTCTATATATAAAAAAATTGAGGTTTGTTTGTTTGTCCGGTATGGGTTTCTGTACCACTCATCTGATTGTGATGAAATTTTGGTGATTTGTTGTGCGCACGCCCGCGAAGGTTTCTGAATTAGTAAAATCATTTTACAATTATTGGTGGTACGCGAGTCGTTTCAATAATTGACTGTTTTTATATATTGTAGTTTCGAGGCAGTTCGTGTGTTTTCGGTGTATTATTTATGCCATTGACAAATGGTAAAGTTGGAAATTTCCACCTGGTTGAAATTAAAACAATCTTCCAAGATAGACAAATTTTTGGCAGCTGACTGTTGCATTACGATTCGTGTGTAATTTTATGATCAGGCAACAGAAAATGAATAATTTTTTTTTAATGAATGTTTTGATTGTTTGTTTGTCCCCCATTCAATGGAGCAACGGGAAAATACGGGCACTGAAGCAAAGGGAGTAATTTAAGTAATGGAAATACCGCTCGTACTTATTTCGTTGTGCTCGCAAACAAAAAAAACATAATGATGTATGGGGAAAGCAGTACAATAATGCAGATCGTAGTAGAATGTTCTTTAATACAGTTTTGGAAGTGTACCGTACACACGAGAACTTAGCCACGGGACGCGGCTAGTACCTGTAGTATATTTGGAATTGCAGTTTGCCTCACAATACCACAGAATGTGTTCAGGTTTTTACCTCCGTTTGGCAGAACCTGCACTGACTATCAGTTACTATTGCTAACATGGGATTGCAAATTCGCATACTTGATGTAACTGTTAAATTTTCCATTTTTGATAATTTAACGAAACAGCTGAATATAACTTGAACCTGTGTCAAATTAACTGTTTGTGTGTGCCTGTTATTTTTTCTTTTGTCGACAAAGTGGCGCTATTGACCACAGAACCTAAAAAAATAGATGATCCAAACAACACGATAGATTTCACAAATATTTTTAAAATAATAGTCACACTACTCCTTAAAATATTTTTTTAGGTTATGTACTCTGTTAAGAAGATATGCGACCACAAAATTGGTATCGCAAAATCCCAAGTGATTCGGTATTGGCCTCTCAGAGACTGGACAGTGTAGCCTAGTATTGACACTTCTTTTTTTTCTCCCTGAACCTTATGCCTCCATCTTGTTGGATCAGGTTGAGATTCAACAGAAATGTCCACTTGGGCGAACAGCGGATCCGTCTCTTATCTACTATTTTATTGGTCTCTATACCCTCATGACCGGTATCCAGTATTACGAACGTATCCAATATTTAGTCCGCCTCCCCTAGTGGCTTTTTCAGAATCTTGTACAATTTTTATTTTTTAAAAGGCCTTGAGCCACATGTTCTCTTTATCAGATAAAGATAAAATTTAAAACATATTTTACTTTATTATTTTTTAATAATAAAGTATTTTTTCATTACTTGGAATCATTAATTGAAATCATTTCAAATATATTATATATTCCTATCTTTATAAAGCTTATATACATTTTATGTTAGTATAATCTTATACACTTAATAAAAAAAATTAATGGAATCTGCATTAATTATTTTATTATCCTATTTTCTTCATCAAATTTAATAAAAAAAATAATATCGTTAATAATATGCAACAACAATGTTGTTTTATATGATAGAACACCTAGGTCAGAAATAGGCTAATGTGCGGTCGGTATAAGGAAATAGTTGTTTATGTGGTCGGAATTAGGAAGATTGCCATCATTATGAAATTAATTATTTCCAACCATGTTTTATATCAATATATAAATATATCAAACCAAAATTGAATTTATTGAGTATCGGTTGAATGTTATGAATCCGTAAAAAAAAATGCTTAAGAAGAAACATATAATTGTTTGCTTTATATGAATAAAAAATATTTGCAGGGTCTTAGGTGGTCGGAAATAGGTCATTTTACGTTACTCTATATGATTTCATCTAGAGTATAAAAAATCTGCCAACAGTCTGGGCGCAACTTTATTATTTTTTCGGTAGAAGTTCGGAACGAGTTTAAGTCTGAGATGCGGTGTAGGTTACTATGAGGTTCATTAAACACGTTTCGGACTTCTACCCATAAAATAATAAAGTTGCACCCAGACTGTTGGCAGATTTTTCTAAAAAATCACGTCTCATATCTCAAGAACAATGTACGATAGATGCTTAGAATTTTTACCAGAAGTAGGCCAAATAGACCCCTAGCAGGAAAAAATTTGAGGGTGAGGGTGTAGAGGGTGACGCTGGGGGAGGGTGAAAAGGAAAAAGTTTCGATTTTTATATCTCGAAAACCTATTATGACATCAAGCTGAAACTTGGTATTTAGATAGAACTAGAGTAGCATCATGTTGAAAAAATATAATTTTTTATAGGGATAGAATGGTACGGGGGTGTGGTGTTTTTCCTAACTATAGAACGGCTTATGCTAGAAAGTTGAAACTCGGTCTGTATATGTAAGTCAACTAGAAAAGTGATTTAGGTTAAAAAAAATTTCAAATATCTATTGGCGAACGGCAGGAGGGCAAAAAAATTATCAGTGAAAATGAAATGCATACATTTTCACGATTTTCGTCATATCTATTAGGTCTTTTCAAATATTGAATTCATTTTTATTCTACGGATTTCTCATATAAATACCTAGAAAGCGCTCTAACACGATGGTGTAAAGGGGTTGTATACATTTTCACGAATTCAGCCATACCCCTCCGGTCTGATTACATATCGAATATATTTTTACTTCTACGGGCTTGTTTATTAATCACCTAAAACTTGTTTTCAATTTTTTCCCCTTTTAACCCCTAAGAGGGTATAAACGGGTTGAACACGTTTTCACGAATTCGGTCATATCTCTTAGGAGTGATAAGACATCGGATTGGTTTTCACTTCCTCGGGCTTTCTTTATATATATCTAAAAACTCATTTCAGGATTTTTGGATATTCAACCCCAAAGTGGGTGCAAGGGGGTTGCATATGTTTTCACAAATTCCTATATATTTCTTAGTTCTGATGTGATATCGAATTCAGTTTAACTTCTTGAGGCTTCCTATTTAATCGTCAAAAGTTGATTTCAGTATTTTTAGATATTCAACTCCAAGAGGACGTAAGGCTTTCGACATATTTCTTACGATTGATGAGATATCAGATTGGTTTTCACTTCCACAGACTTTTGATATTATCGCCGACAAATGCATTTCCGATTTCATGTAATGGCCCAAAACCAAATCACGAAAAATCTCCTAATCACGTAACAACTGATATTATACTACAACTTAGACCTCGTTCCGGAGTATGACCCAATTATGTAATTCATATGTTATATGTGGTAGCGGCGTAAGTATTCTAGCGCGACCCCATTCTAACCGCTTTCCGAACTTTTTTTGGGTTTTCAGTCACACACCTACACAGCGTTTCAGAATTGAACGCATTCCGAACTTCTACCGAAAAAATAATAAAGTTGCGCCCAGACTGTTGGCAGATATTTATTAATGTCAAGTTTAACTTCTCATTCCACACTTTACTCGCCTAGTTCAAACCGTAAATGGCTTTTCTAAGTTTGCAAACTTTATGAGAGCCATCTCCAAATCCCTCCGGTTGCAGCATGTATATCTCCTCGTCCAAGTCACCCTGGTGAAATGCTGTGACTGCATCCATTTGTGTAATTTCCTGGTCATATTTTGCGGCATATGCTATTAAAAAACGAAGCGATGAATATCTCAGCACTGGTGAGAACGTTTTCTGATAATCGATGCCCTTTTGTTGTGCATAGCCTTTTATCACTAACCTAGCCTTGTATCGTTTAATTGATCCTTGGCTTTTGCGTTTTATTCGAAATACCCACTTGCAATCGATTGGTTTTCTATTCTTCGGTAGTTCTTGAAGCTCCCACGTTTCATTTTCGATAAGTGAATTATATTCGTCGTTCATAGCTAGCCGCCAGTGATCTGCATCTGCTCGAGATAAGGCTTCCTGAACAGTATTAGGACTAAAATGATCGTCTGTCTTAGCCGCATTTGATTGGTGCCTTTGATCGGGTCTCGCTGATCGCCTTGGACCTATTTCGTCAGTGTTGTTCGTCACAATGGAATTTTCGTCATTTCTGGTTGATTTCATATTCACGTGCGTCTCCTCTAACGTACCGTGTGCAGAATCAAACTCCTCTATGGTCCCGTCGGTTTCATCCTCAACATTAACATCCACAGGTTGACTATATGATGTGTCAGCTCTTTAAGAAGAGTATGACAGTTCCACACAAGCCTAGAGCGGAAACAATAAGATTTCAGCGCTAGCAGTGCCGCTTGGCTGTCAGATAAGATAATAACTGAAGCGCCTTTTGGTTTATTCAGTATAAGTTTACCTGCGCACAGCTCTATGGCATGTACCTCAGCCTGAAACACAGTGGCTGTTTGTCCCATTGCCGTCCATATTTTACAATTGGGTCCAAATTCGCCCGCTCCAGTTCCTTTATAGGTCTTAGACCCGTCCGTGTACCAGACTGAAGCACCTTCCCCAAAATCTGGTGGACCAGATTGCCTTGATACACGATCTCCCAGAGTCACCATATATGGTTTCTCAAAATCATATACCTTTGGCATGATATCGTTTACTGAGTCGGTTAGGTCCTTCTGATTTAATTCCTGTAGAATTTTAAGGTGACCGACAAGGTCTCCTGCCTTGAATTTATTGTACTCCTGTAGCCTTAAGGCCTCTCTCAGAGCCTCCTTCTTTATCTCTAAGTGTAGTGGGGCCAAGTCTATCATGGCTTCCATTGCAGCAGTAGGACATGATTTAAGTCCCCCAGTAATGCTAAGAACAGCACGCCTTTGAATTTTTCCAGGGCCTTCTGTGCTATGATTTGTTCAACCTTTGGCCACCACACCATAGCGGCATATGTGATTATTGGTATTATAATAGACTTGTATGTCCAGTGTACCATATTTGGTCTGAGACTCCAAGTGGTACCACATAGCTTTCGACACACCATAAAGGACAATGTTACTTCTGTGGAGATGTTTTTAAGATGTAAATTCCAAGTCAGACACTTGTCCAAGGTAATTCCCAAGTATTTGACATCGGACGAGAATTCAATTGTAGTTCCTCTCACAATCGGGTTCCTTAAGTTTACCTTCCGTCTTCTAGTGAATGGCACTATAATTGTTTTACTTGGATTTATACTTAATCCCTGTTGGACGCGCCAGTGATCTACTATCTCTAGGGCCTCTTGCATGCAGTCCGAAATGTCATGTTTACCTCTTTAGAATATTAGCCGATAACTTCGGAACACCTATAGCTATGACTTTAAAATTTTGTATATGTTTGTTTTCTAATAGTTGGTGTTAAATGTATGATTATGAAGAAAATCCTTTTAGTCCTTCGTGTAGCTGCCATACAAATATCCTGTCAAAATGTATTCACTTAATTTACGAAACTCACTATAACTCAAGTAATCTTTTAGCTACGAATTCGGAATTTTGTACAAGTTAGTTTTGAGGGAAAAGAAAGTTCGAGTTTACTAATCAGCGAAATCCTGTAACTCCTTCTGGTAGCTGCCATACAAAATGTCCTTAAAACACGTCTTCAAGAATATTGGTCGATAACTTCAGAAGGGTTTAAGCTACGAGATTGAACTTTTGTATGTGTTATTTTTCCAATAGTTGGAGCTAAATGTATGATTATGAAGAAAATCCTTTTAGTCCTTCGTGTAGCTGCCATACAAATATCCTGTCAAAATGTATTCACTTAATTTACGAAACTCACTATAACTCAAGTAATCTTTTAGCTACGAATTCGGAATTTTGTACAAGTTAGTTTTGAGGGAAAAGGAAGTTCGAGTTTACTAATCAGCGAAATCCGTTTACTCCTTCTGGTAGCTGCCATACAAAATGTCCTTAAGACACGTGTTCAACAATATTTTTCGATTACTTTTGAACGCTTCAAGCTACGAATTTGAAATTTTGTACACGTTTATTTTTGAATGGTTCCAAGGAAAAGGATAAATATGTAAGAAATCGAGTGAGTCCTTCCTGCACCTCCCATGTGAAAGTCCTTCAAAAAGCACATTTTTTTTATGACTTACCCAGTTCAAGGTATGAAGTTAAACACTGAATATTGTCTTTTAGTTTTGAGTAGCAATCTAATAGCAGTCCTTAATAAAGGACATACACATGCACACACGTAATTCTACTTTATCCCCAACTACAATATAAATCGGAGTTCAGTATTCATCTAGAGTATTATACGATTGGCTTGCAGCCGATCGTGACTGCAGTATGTTTTTTTGCTTTAATTACTCTAATAGTATATCTACATATAAGTACTAAGTTTCAACTTTCTAGCATAAGCCGTTTCTGAGATATAAAAAACTACCCCTCTCCCCCGTACCTTGATACCCCTATCAAAAATTTTATTTTTCTAGGATGTCTTCATAGTGGCTCTATATAATCCTAAATTGTTAACTTTCTATTCATTATGGTTTTTGAGAAATAAAAATCAGAATGTTTTCCTTTCTACCCCATTTCACCATCACCCCCAACACCCATACCACCAATATTTTTTTCCCTACTAGAAGTCTACCGACCCCAACTCCTGTAAAATTTTCAAGATCATATCTGATACGGTTTCTGAGATATAAAAATTACATTTTTTGAAAAACTGCTGTTCCCCCACTTTCGTGCTCCACCTCCCTCCTGAAGAAATTTAATTTTGGTAGACTCCTCTTGTGATCCCATATACAGAAACTAAATTTTATATTCTTGGTGTAATTGGTTCGGAAGATATTGTAATCCAAAGTTTTTCACCCCCTACCCCCACACCCCACCACCCCTCTTAAAAATTTTAGCCCTTGTCTAGTTTTGAAGTATCCCTAAGGACAACAACAAAGTTTCAATCTTCTGACATCAATTGTTCAGGAGATATCGATTTTAGAATGTTTCAATCCCGTCTTTCATGCGTTAAAGACTCATTGTTTTCCCCCCCACTTCCACACCCCTTAACCAATATCGACAATTTTAAGTGGTTCCTGAGATCTAGCAACCAAAATTTTTCGTCTAAAACGCTCCCCTCTCCTCCCCCCTTGTACCCCCACTCCTCAAAAATATGCCAGTCGTAGGGGTTCACCCAATCTACCCACCATAAAAATTTCAATTTAATATCTCAACGGGTTTGGGAGCTACGCGCCTTCAAACAATTTTGCGTACGGCGGACGGCGGACGGCGGACGGCGTACGGCGTACGGCGTCTACGGCGGACAGACGGAAATATTTTTTTTTTTTTCTTTTTTGGTGTTTACTAGTCCTAAAACGTGTAAATACAAAATTTCAGGGTAGCAAACTTTTTTGAAATTTCAGGTCGATCACAATACTTTATTATTAAAAAATAATAAAGTAAAACATACTGCAGTCACGATCGGCTGCAAGCCAATCGTATAATACTCTAGATGAATACTGAACTCCGATTTATATTGTAGTTGGGGATAAAGTAGAATTACGTGTGTGCATGTTGTATGTCCTTTATTAAGGACTGCCATTATGTTGCTACTCAAAACTAAAAGACAATATTCAGTGATTAATTTCATATCTTGAACTGGGTAAGTCATCGAAAAAAAATTTCCTTTTTGAAGGACTTTCGCATGGGAGGTGCAGGAAGGACTGATTTTTTACATATTTATCCAAGACAAGTTCCTCTATCTCAGATTTTCGTTTGAACCTCTGTACTTGTTAGACCCTGTAGAGTATTATAAGTTTAATCCAGCCCAAAAGTTTGTAACGCATAGAACCAAGCCTCGGACGAAAAATAGTTATAAAATATTTTTTGTTTATTTGTGGCCAAAAACCTCAAATCCGCTTAACGTCCGTCCGTCCGTCCGTCCGTCTGTCCGTCCGTCCGTCCGTCCGTCTGTCCGTGAACACGATAACTCAAGAACGCCTTCACCTAGGATCTTAAAATTTTGAATCTGGATGTTTGGTTGAATTTGTAAGGCTAAGTTCTTTAACGGGCAAAATCGTCCTACTCCTTCGGGTTGCTGCCATACAAAATGTACTTAAAACACGTGTTCAAGAATATTGGTCGATAACTTCAGAAGGGTTTAAGCTACGACATTGAAATTTTGTATGTGTTATTTTTCCAATAGTTGGAGCTGAATACATGATTATGAAGAAAATCCTGTTAGTCCTTCGTGTAGCTGCCATACAAATATCCTGTCAAAATGTATTCACTTAATTTACGAAACTCACTATAACTCAAGTAATCTTTTAGGTACGAATTCGGTATTTTGTACACATTAGTTTTGAGTAAAAAGAAAGATCGACTTCACTAGTCAGTGAATTCCTTTTACTCCTTCTGGTAGCTGCCGTACAAAATGTCCTTAAAACACGTGTTGAAGAATATTAGCCGATAACTTGAGAAGGGTTTAAGCTAGGTCTTTGAAATTTTGTATGTGTTATTTTTCCAATAGTTGGAGTTAAATGTATGATTATGAAGAAAATCCTATTTGTCCTTCGTGTAGCTGTCATACAAATATCCTGTCAAAATGTCTTCACTTAAATTATGGAACTTACTATAACTCAAGTAATCTTTTAGCTATGAATTGGAAATTTTGTACAAATTAGTTTTGAGTAAAAACAAAGTTCGAGTTTACTAATCAGCGAAATCCTTTTACTCCTTCTGGTAGCTGCCATACAAAATGTCCTTAAGACACGTGTTCAACAATATTTTTCGATAACTTTTGAACGCTTCAAGCTACGAATTTGAAATGTTGTACACGTTCATTTTTAAATGGTTCCAAGGAAAAGGATAAATATGTAAGAAATCGAGTGTGTCCTTCCTGCACCTCCCATGTGAAAGTTCTTCCAAAAGGGCATTTTTTTCGATGACTTACCCAGTTCAAGATATGAAATTAAACACTGAATATTGTCTTATAGTTTTGAGTAGCAATCTAATGGCAGTCCTTAATAAAGGACATACAACATGCACACACGTACTTCTACTTTATCCCCAACTACAATATAAATCGGAGTTCAGTATTCATCTAGAGTACTATACGATTGGCTTGCAGCCGATCGTGACTGCAGTATGTTTTTTCATAAAACTTATGTACTTATATAAAAACCTTGTAGTTTATTGGAGAGTGTTACTTTATCTTTAGCCTTGGTGAAACAAATTAGGTGTCAAGTCTAATCATAGAGATTTATATACAGGAGACGCCAAGCCACCTGTTTTGTATAAAGCGCTTTGAAGCCAGAAAAGTGTGGTGCCTAGTGTCAAATTGCTGTTGTTTAGCGGTTTCAAGAGCGGGACATTATATAAATCTGAGTGAAAAATAAGGGCCTAGTGTCAATTGTTGTTGTTTCGAGTGTTTGTGAATGCGATGACGTTCACCTTCAACTCAATCGCTGCTTGTCAGCTCCAGTACATATATATCTAATGGACACAATAAATTACATTTTGTGAATTTTTACGGAACAGTGAACAACCATGTTCCTATTCTGCAACATGCTAGGCAAAATGAAATGAAGTAACATCAGATCAATTGCAATAGCGAACAGAATTTTCATGGAGGATATTAAATAAAATAAAATCTGTAATTGTTATATAATACTGTATTTATAGTATGTTCACAGAGAATATGAATCCGTTTAGTAATTTTAGATTACATTATATTGATTATTTCAATTTCATAATTATTATATAGATCTGTATATTTTTTAAGATATCCATCTCTCTTTGCATTACGAGTATAAAGCAATACAATACATACAGGCCCGTGCGCACGGGGGGGTTTTGGGGGTTTAAACCCCCCCCCCCCCCCCCCCCCATTGCTTCATTTTAATCGCTTTTTCTAACATTGTGTACGTAATAGATTTCAAACAATCAGTTTGCAAACTTTTAACAATAATAAGGATATCAAAAAACAAAGAATTTTGTAGTCGCATGTAACGTACCTAAATGCTATAACTAATAAACGACTATGATGTATTATGTATTATATGTTGCTCTTCTTTCTGCACATATTCGCCGGTTTCGTTGTTTTTCACTAGTCCGTTACTAGATCAATCGGTCAATGTATTGCGTATCTTAATTCGCAATCCATACGCCACCCTCCACGTCCTCTTAGGGTCTCGGTGATTTTCTTGGAAAGCATGTACATGTTCCCTTTTCGGCCTGAATCGCGATTTCGAAGTATTTGAACATTACATTTTTTTGAAACAAAGTTAATCGAGCAAAGTCATATGCTAGAAATTGTTCGTGAGTGATTTTGTTTTTATTTTCTAGTATGTAAGTAATAAGTACATATTACGAAAACCTTTTTTTACTTTCTCGCTTTGTGTCAGCACTTCACATCGGCACTTCTGTGTTCTGTTCTTGACAGCATTTAGATCATCTTTTCAGACGTATTCACTGAATCATCTTTCGTACAATCTGTAGGTAAGCTCTGTTTTTCCAAAAATGGATATACGAAAATATTTGTGTAAAAGACAGCGGAGCACCGAGCAGATTGAAAATCAGGAAGCGGTAAGTGGAGTCAGAGTTTAGTATAATGTTTAATTTGTATAAGCCTTTTGCTTTTGTTTTATCAATTGAGTACATATGTACGAGTAGATACCTATCCATTTTAAAAAATAATTTCGGAATTTAAAATTTTTTTGTTTTCTGAAAATGGCAAATTGGTGATGATAGTGAAAGGTGTTGACAGTGAATTTGATCAAATTAAAATTCAGTTTATGGCGAAAATTATTCACGCTTATTTTGGAAAACGGCGGATTTCACCTCTGTGAAGTTAGCACCCCACTTTCACCAAATTAAATAAAAAGTTGGTTTTCGGATGGGGATTTCTTTGTACTTGATTGTACCGAAAATTATTTCGTTTGTACCTCAAAGGGAACGGAGAAAAAATTGCTTCGTGTGAACTTAGCACCCGACATTCACCGATTTCTGGAAATGATGTTTTTCACATAGCACGCCGTCTGTAGAGGATTGTACCGAAAATCATTTTTTTTAAATCACACTAAAAAAAAAAAAATATGCCAAACTATTATAAATTGACTCCATTTGATTGTACCTCCAATCATTTTTCATATACTTTAAAATTTCCATCAAATATTAGCAATCTAAATCAGCCAATAATTCACACACATTCGAACGATGATCCTCCGACAGCACTTTGTAAATCCGTAAGTAAAGTATAGGCCGACTTTCAAAAATCGAAAAACCAAAGATGCTAAAATATTCTAAGGGGACTGAAATTGATTGTACCTCCAAGAAATTTTAAGAAATCTTAATTTTTTCATCAAAAAATAACAATCTAAATCAGCCAATAATTCACCCTCGGAGTAAAATTATTGGAACGAGATCCTCCGACAGCACTTTCTAAATCGGTGATTGATGTTATAATTTAAAAATTATAATATGCAATTTCACTTCAGTCTTACTTCTCTCGACTCATTTCATTTCAAAATATACACTGCACAATAAACCTATAAAAGCAAGTGTAGAAGAAAGGGATGAATTATCAAAAATGTATCCCACACAGGTACCCTCTAGAATAGGTTGCTCTAAATTCACAGAAAAGAGCATAAGTCCAAATTAGATTCTATTCTAAGATCCGCCATTTACCTAACATCTTAGCGAGAGCAGAAATATGGAACCAACCAAATTTTTTGGAAAGACTCTCATATACAGGGTGTTTGGTACTCCGTGCACGACCTTGTAAAGGGTTATTCCTTGATATATTTGGAGAAAAAAATTGTTCCACAGGGTGGGTCAATTTTCAATAACAGTGGAGATACAGGGTGGTTAAGAAAAGTGTTTTTGACCGGTACCCTTACTCACTTAAAACGTTATATCTTGAAAACGAATAATCACAAGGCAAAGTGTTATAACTCGTTTTTTAGGCAATCAAATTATCTTTCATTTGATGTAACAGTCTAAATTGTAACTGCACCCAATCTTGAGATATTTACTCGAAAACACAAATTTTTGCTACGTGAACCCTTAAAATTCAGTGATCAATGTAGTTTTTCTCAGAAAACCCCATTATAAACATGTCATTTTAATTTTATTTTTTTATGAGCCGTATTATTACCTACAAAAGCTGCATACATATGTATGAGTTACGATTAACATTTTGGAAGTAATAGGTAAAAATACATATCGCATAAAAATTAAATATTCCAAAAGTCAGTGCCATAAAGTGGACCTCGTTTAATTTGTCGGTAGTACTGAAGTATTTTTATTGCCCATTTATTACTATTTAAAGTATGTAGGAAAACAATGAAATGTAACTGAGTTTCAACATAATTGATGCTTTTACCTGGATGTGGTAGGTAATACTGGGTGCGGTACTATGCCTTTTTTAATAGGGTGCCTTACAAAATAAAAAGCCTATAAAAGCAAAACTACCTTCATATTTTTATCAGTTTTAGTTACGTTGCTAAAAGAAGAAGGTGTCAGTAGAATAAAAAAAATAATTTCGAAATGTCTGAGTACTCCAATGAAGAATATGCTGACATTGTGTTAATTTATGGAGAGTGTCGCGAAAATGGACAAGCCGCGCGAAGGCTTTACCATCAGAGACATCCCCATCGACGGACACCTGACAGGAGAGTATTTCAGGACGTTTACAGGAGAATTAGGGAAACTGGCAGCGTTAGAACAAGGAGAGTAAATGCAAATCCTGTGCCTATAATCGCTGTTCAGATTGATGAAAGAATACTGCAAGCAGTGCAAAATGATCCATCGATCAGTATCCGACGCTTGGCATTGCAGTTTAACATATCTCCTTGGAAGGTTTGGAGTATTTTAAAAGTAGAACGCTTCCATGCCTACCATCACACACCAGTACAGGAGCTGCTACCCATCCGCAAACGGATGGAGTTTTGCAATTGGCTCCTTGAACGACAAATAGATGACGACAATTTTTTCAACAATATTCTGTGGACGGATGAGTCCCAATTTACCAGAAACGGTATCACAAACTTCCACAACCTACATACGTGGGCTGAGAGCAATCCACACACAAGAAGAGCGGCATCATTTCAGCACAGATTCAGCGTCAATTTATGGACAGGCGTGATTGGTGACGATTTACTTGGACCTATTAGGCTTCCGCGTACTCTAAATAGCTCCAATTACTTACAGTTTTTATCAAATGATCTACAGGACTTATTGGATGATATTCCACTGGTACGATTGGCTTCCATGTTTTACGAACACGATGGTGCTCCAGCTCATTACGGCCGACAGATCACAGATTGGTTAAATTCCAATTATAGCAATCGCTGAATCGGTAGAAATGGACCGATACACTGGCCTGCAAGATCTCCTGATCTTACTATTATGGATTTCTTTGTATGGGGACGGATGAAGGACCTAGTCTACGCAACGCCAGTAGAAACATTGGAAGATCTAAATATCAGGATCGATGCGGCAGCAATAGAAGTAAGGCAGCAGTTGAGGAATATGAATACCAAGAGAACACTCGCCAAACGAGCTTTAGCGTGCATTCAAAATGAAGGTGGCCATTTTGAACATGTATTATAACAAAATTTTTTTAAATAAAACATAAAAACCATTATTAAATTCTTTTAGTTCAAACAAGTAGTGTAGATCAACATGCACATGCACTGACTTTTGGAATATTTAATTTTTATGCGATATGTATTTTTACCTATTACTTCCAAAATGTTAATCGTAACTCATACAATGACATGTTTATATTGGGGTTTTCTGAGAAAAACTACATTGATCACTGAATTTTAAGGGTTCACGTAGCAAAAATTGGTGTTTTCGAGTAAATATCTCAAGATTGGGTGCAGTTACAATTTAGACTGTTACATGAAAGGTAATTTGACTCCCTAAAAAATGAGTTATAAGACTTTGCCTTGTGATTATTCGTTTTCAAGATATAACGTTTTAAGTGAGTAAGGGTACCGGTCAAAAACACTTTTCTTAACCACCCTGTATCTCCACTGTTATTGAAAATTGACCCACCCTGTGGAACAATTTTTTTCTTCAAATATATCAAAGAATAACCCCTTACAAGGTCGTGCACGGAGTACCAAACACCCTGTATAAGAAGTGAACACTACCCTGTTTAAAAAAGGGACTAATTAAAATAAAAACATACTGCAGTCACGATCGGCTGCAAGCCAATCGTATAATACTCTAGATGAATACTGAACTCCGATTTATATTGTAGTTGGGGATAAAGTAGAATTACGTGTGTGCATGTTGTATGTCCTTTATTAAGGACTGCCATTAGATTGCTACTCAAACCTAAAAGACAATATTCAGTGTTTAATTTCATATCTTGAACTGGTTAAGTCATCGAAAAAGTGTCCTTTTTGAAGGACTTTTACATGGAAGGTGCAACAAGGACTCACTCGACATATTTATCCTTTTCCTTAGAACCATTTAAAAATGAACGTGTACAAAATTTCAAAATCGTAGCTTGAAGCGTTCAAAAGTTATCGGAAAATATTGTTGAACACGTGTCTTAAGGACAGTTTGTATGGCAGGTACCAGAAGGAGTAAAAGGATTTCGCTGATTAGTAAACTCGAATTTTGTTTTTACTCTAAACTAATTTGTACAAAATTTCGAGTTCATAGCTAAAAGATTACTTGAGTTATAGTGAGTTCCGTAAATTAAGTGAAGACTTTTTGACAGGATATTTGTATGGCAGCTACACGAAGGACTAATAGGATTTTCTTCATAATCATACATTTAGCTCCAACTATTGGAAAAATAACACATACAAAATTTCAAAGACGTAGCTTAAACCCTTCAGAAGTTATCGGCAATATTCGTGAACACGTGTTTTAAGGACATTTTGTATGGCAGCTACCAGAAGGAGTAAAAGAATTTCACTGATTAGTTAGCTCGAACTTCCTTTTCACTCAAAACTAACTTCTATAAAATTACGAATTCGTAGCTAAAAGATTACTTGAGTTATAGTGAGTTTCGTAAATTAAGTGAATACATTTTGACAAGATATTTGTATGGCAGCTACACGAAGGACTAACAGGATTTTCTTCATAAACGTATATTTAGCTCCAACTATTGGAAAAATAACACATACAAAATTTCAATGTCGTAGCTTAAACCCTTCTTAAGTTATCGACCAATATTCTTGAACACCTGTTTTAAGGACATTTTGTATGGCAGCTACCCGAAGGAGTAGGACGATTTTGCCCGTTAACGAACTTAGCCTTACAAATTCAACCAAACATCCAGATTCAAAATTTCAAGATCCTAGGTGAAGGCGTTCTTGAGTTATCGTGTTCACGGACAGACGGACGGACGGACGGACGGACGGACGGACGGACGGACGGACGGACGTCAGGCGGATTTGAGGTTTTTGGCCACAAATAAACAAAAAATAATATATAACTTTTTTTCGTCCGAGGCTCGGTTCTATGCGTTACAAACTTTTGGGCTGGATTAAACTTATAATACTCTATATGATTTCATCTAGAGTATAAAAATTCGGGCAGTAGGTACATATTTTCATTCATGAAACTCAGAAATGACTGCTTGAGGAAGTTGAATATAATATTCATTCATAGGTAAAAAAATCTGTCAATAGTCTGGGCGAAACTTTATTATTTTTCTCATCAAAGTTCGGGAGCGGTCAAAATCGGAGTATATCATCAGTTTATCGAGATTATGAAGTTTCTTGGAAAGTTATTTTTGTTCTTAAAATAAAAGTATTTAAGAGATTTTTAGCCGATTAAACATTGAAAAAGCCCGTGTGGACTATTAGAATTATTGGCTGAATTAGATTGTTATTTTTTGATGAAAAAATTAAGATTTCTTAAAATTTCTTGGAGGTACAATCAATTTCAGTCCCTTCAGAATATTTTAGCGTATTTGGTTTTTCGATTTTTGAAAGTCGGCCTATACTTTACTTACGGATTTACAAAGTGCTGTCGGAGGATCGTCGTTCGAATGTGTGTGAATTATTGGCTGATTTAGATTGCTAATATTTGATGGAAATTTTAAAGTATATGAAAAATGATTGGAGGTACAATCAAATGGAGTCAATTTATAATAGTTTGGCATATTTTTTGTTTGGTATTTCTATTTTATTTTTTCCTTACACAATTTTCTTTAATTTATTATACTCTAGATGAAATCATATGGAGTATTATAAGTTTAATCCAGCCCAAAAGTTTGTAACGCATAGAACCAAGCCTCGGACGAAAAAAAGTTATATATTATTTTTTGTTTATTTGTGCCCAAAAACCTCAAATCCGCCTGACGTCCGTCCGTCCGTCCGTCCGTCCGTCTGTCCGTGAACACGATAACTCAAGAACGCCTTCACCTAGGATCTTGAAATTTTGAATCTGGATGTTTGGTTGAATTTGTAAGGCTAAGTTCGTTAACGGGCAAAATCGTCCTACTCCTTCGGGTAGCTGCCATACAAAATGTCCTTAAAACACGTGTTCAAGAATATTGACCAATAACTTCGTAACGCCTAAAGCTACGATTTTGAAATTTTGTCTGTATTACTTTTTTAATAGTTGGAGCTAAATATATGATTATGAAGAAAATCCTGTTAGTCCTTCGTGTAGCTGCCATACAAATATCCTGTCAAAATGTATTCACTTAATTTACGAAACTCACTATAACTCAAGTAATCTTTTAGCTACAAATTCGGAATTTTGTACAAGTTAGTTTTGAGTGAAAAGGAAGTTTGAGTTTACTAATCAGCGAAATCCTTTTTCTCCTTCTGGTAGCTGCCATACAAAATATCCTTAAAACACGTCTTCAAGAATATTGGTCGATAACTTGAGAAGGATTTAAGCTACGACATTGAAATTTTGTATGTGTTATTTTTCCAATAGTTGGAGTTAAATATATGATTATGAAGAAAATCCTGTTAGTCCTTCGTGTAGCTGCCATACAAATATCCTGTCAAAATGTATTAACTTAATTTACGAAACTCACTATAACTCAAGTAATCTTTTAGCTACGAATTCGGAATTTTAAACAAGCTAGTTTTGAATAAAAAGGAAGTTCGAGTTAACTAATCAGCGAAATTCTTTCACTCCTTCGGGTAGCTGCCATACAAAATGTCTTTAAAACACGTGTTCAATAATATTACCGATAACTTCAGAAGGGTTTAAGCTACGTCTTTGAAATTATGTATGTGTTATTTTTCCAATAGTTGGAGCTTAATGTATGATTATGAAAAAAATCCTGTTGGTCCTTCGTGTAGCTGCCATACAAATATCCTGTCAAATAGTCTTCACTTAATTTACGGAACTCACTATAGCTCAAGTATTCTTTTAGCTATGAACTCGAAATTTTGTACAAATTAGTTTTGAGTGAAAACGAAGTTCAGGTTTACTAGTCAGCACAATCCTTTTACTCCTTCTGGTAGCTGCCATACAAAATATCCTTAAGACACGTGTTCAACAATATTTTTCGATAACTTTTAAACGCTTCAAGCTACGAATTTGAAATTTTGTACACGTTCATTTTTAAATGGTTCCAAGGATAAGGATAAATATGTAAGAAATCGAGTGAGTCCTTCTTGCACCTTCCATGTGAAAGTCCTTCAAAAAGGACTTTTTTTTCGATGACTTACCTAGTTCAGGATATGAAATTAAACACTGAATATTGACTTTTAGGTTTGAATAGCAATCTAATGGCAGTCCTTAATAAAGGACATACAACATGCACACACGTAATTCTACTTTATCCCCAACTACAATATAAATCGGAATTCAGTATTCATCTAGAGTATTATACGATTGGCTTGCAGCCGATCGTGACTGCAGTATGTTTATTATTTTGTTTTATTTTTTTCATTTGAATTTACATATCTCTCTTTTCTTTATTCTGTATATATGTACATACATAATAAATTGTTATAAAACCTTGATATACTTTTTTATCAAACCCCCCCCTTGATAAAATCCTGCGCACGGGTCTGAATACATATACAACTTTCGATTACATCCATTTAAATATACATTCATAGTGTGCGGCTTTCCATCATTCTGGTACAAAAATAAATAGGCATTTTAACCAGATCGATTCCTTCATTGCGTGGCACCACTTTCGATAAATGGAAGACCCTAAATCGTTGCAGATACGAAACATTGTAGCGAATCGGGAATATTTTTAAATAAAACGACGTCACAGTAACCCAAATGAGAGCCATAATTTATTGTTGGGTAATTGTTCACGAATTTCTTAACATCTCTTAAGTCTTCTTATATACTGAACAAATTTTACTTCTATTGGTTCTAAAAAAAATACCTAAAACTGTTTTCAGTGTGTTTTGATATTCAACTCCTAAGGAGGTGTTAAAAGGTTGTACACGTTTTCACCAATTCCTTCCTATTTCTTGGATTTGATTAAAACATTAAATGACACTTTAGTTTCACGGGCTTGTTATATAATGGCCTAAAAACCATATTCAGGATTCTTTGCTTTCAACTAGCAAGAGTGTAACAGGGTTGTACAGTGTACACGTTTTTACGAATTCCGTCCTATCTCTTAGGTCTCATAAGATGTAGAATGAATATGCATGTGAATGAATTAACCTCGGTGGACTTTTTGTGGAATCGCATCCAAGATTCAGGATTTTTGATATTTCAAACCCACGGAGGTATAAGGATTTAACAATTTAAAGAGTTTAATTATATTTTTAAAATTTTTGCCATATCTCTTAGATCTGAAATTGGTTCTCACTTCAACACAATTTTCGCAATGTCGCTAAAGTCTAATCAGATATCATATTGGTTTTATCTCTTATCTAATCGCCTCACTCTTGTATCGACTTTCGATCAGTGCACAAGTGTTCCTAAGCGATTATCTGCGAAATTGTGTTCATACCAAATCTTTCCCTTTTCCTCAGTGTAAAAGTGCGTTTAGTGTCGTTAAATAAAAACCTAACTTTGAGTTGCTTTTCATGTCGACCAACAAAAGGGGTCGCGAATCCCCTCGGCAGAAAATTCGCGATAAACTAAAACTTAAAATCCGCAAAATTAACAGCGGAAACAATGAAAACAAATTTGCTATTCTGCAAGTCTCGGACGAAAACGATCCTGAAACCGATCAATCCCTGCCAAAAAATAGCAAGGAACGAGTGCCTCCCATTAAAATCCCAGACTTAGACACTAAAACTATCGAAGTGATACTCCAAAACTTAGAGTTAAATAAAAGTGATTACGATATCAAACTTATGGCTACCGGGAAAAAACTATTATTATATTCCAACTCAAACTATGACATAGTACTAAAATACTTAGTGGATAAAAAGGTGCATTTTTTTTTCTCACCCGCGTAAAGAAGACAGGCCCATTAAAATAGTCCTCACTGGCCTCCACGAAATGCCTCCAGAAACGTTGAAAAAGCACCTAAGCGATTTGGGTTTGAAAGTCATTGACATTAAACCGTTCAATATCAAAAACAAACGCTACCTAGAACACGCAACCTACCTCGTATATTTTGCGAATAAAACGGTCAAACTTGCCGACCTCCGACAACATAAGGCAATTATGAACACAATAGTCCAATGGAATTATTACAGACGTAATAACAGTGGCCCAACACAGTGTCGCAACTGTCAACAGTATGGGCATGGATCATCCTACTGCAATTTAAAGCCAAAATGCCTAATATGTGGAAAGGAACACAACCATGATTCCTGCGAAGAAGAAGAAGAAGCCCTAATTAGATGTGCCAATTGTGGAGCCAATCACATGGCCAATGACCTCAACTGTGAAAAACGGAAAAGTTACGTCGAGTATAGAGCCAAATTCAACCATCGCGGAAAAAACACGAAGACTAACGTCAGCACATTTCTACTAAAACAAACTGACTTCCCTTGCATACGAAACCAGCGACCAGCCGGTCCCACTACCACCATCACGAATATAGCGCCGGCGCCACAAGCTCTAACAACACCGTACTCTAGAGTGGTAGCACAAAACAACAACAGAGCCGAGCAGGCGTCATCATCTACCTCTACCAGCCCAATTACCAACGAAAAGTCATTATTCTCAGCTGAGGAGATTGCTGCTATCACCTTCGACGTATTATCCAATATGGAAAAATGCAAAAGCAAAGAAGAGCAACTGCTTGTAGTATTCAAGCTAACAACAAAATATTTATATGGATAAGACCGCAGATTTAAAATGCATATTGTGGAATGCGCAAAGCATTCGAAACAAATCTCTAGAAACTTTTCATTTTCATAAAATTAACAAGATAGACATTTTACTCGTTAGTGAGACATGGCTTAAACCAACTGACAAATTGTATTGCCCTGGGTACAAAATTTATAGGAACGATAGGGAGAATCAGACTGGAGGCGGGGTAGCTATCTTAATAAACAAAACTACTAGACATGTCGTACTTCCGCAGGAGAATACCAAGGTAATAGAAAATATTTCAATACTATTAACTGATACAAATATTAAATTAACGGTAGTTTATTTCCCTGGAACTAAAATGAATAATTGCATGCTTAAGCTCTTTCAAGAAGACTTTCGACTGATAAACGGGTTAAAATCCAATCACATTATAGCAGGAGACCTCAACGCAAAGCACTCTTATTGGAACTGTACCAGGTCGAACAAAACAGGAAAACTACTATATGGGGAAATATTAAAAAGCAACAGTGTAGTCCACCCACCCACGGAACCAACTTTTTATTCCCATCAGGGGCACGGTTCAACCCTAGACATTATTATTACCAATGTAAGTAATCTAAGTCAGCCTAAGACGCTGCAAGAACTCTCTTCCCCACACCTGCCAGTAGAATTCCTAATCAAAACTAGACACAATACTAGAAACTCAACGATAACAGTCCCTTTATATTCGAAAACTAACTGGACGAGGTACCAAAGGCTCCTGGGTAATGCACTCGACACGTCTAATATTAATCTGTCACTTATGTCTTCAAGTAAAATTGAAGATATGGTGGAAACCCTTTCCAGCATGATACTCACCATAGCAAATAACTGCACTCCCAAGATCACCAGGAAAGAAAGCGTTGTCAAGCTCAGCGAATATGCCAAATCTCTTATTGCCGAGCGTAACTCGAAAAGAAGACTATGGCAAAGAACAAAAAACCCTGAAATAAAATCTCAAGTAAGCCAAATTCAAAAAAGAATTTCCTTGGAATTGGCTCATATCCGAAATCGCAACTGGAGTGAATTGCTTAAAAGTCTAGACAAAGGATCCAATAAACTCTGGAAACTAAATAGAGTATTCAGAAGGAAAGGACGCAACATAACATACATTAATGATGGCAACAGAAAAATTTACGACAGCTTCAAGCAGCCGGAGCTTATAGCCGAACAATTTCTTGTTTCCCACCAAACCCAATCTAGCTCTGTGAGTACAAGCCTAGACCATACCGTCGAAGAAAAACTCCGTGTCTTCTGCAGTAGTTTTACTGCGTTTGAACCGAAAGATCTATGTAGACCTAAGGATATCAAACTCCACTTAAGAAAGCTTAACACCAAGAAAAGTCCAGGAATAGATAATATCCCTAACCTGCTACTTAAAAACCTCCCTAAAAAAGGCATAGTATATCTAAATGCTATATTCAACAGCTGCCTTAAACTTGGCTACTTCCCAAATAGATGGAAAGAAGCAGTAATACTCCCCATACCCAAACCAGGTAAAGATAACACTCTACCCAATAATTATAGACCAATAAGCCTACTACCATCAGTCAGTAAGCTATTTGAAAAAATTATACTCGGCAGAATTAAAGACCATATGGAGGCAAACGACATACTGCCAGTTCATCAATTCGGGTTTCGCCAAGGTTACTCAACTAACCACCAATTATTAAGAGTTACTAGCTTCATCAAGAAAAGCTTAAATCAAAAACAGTCAGTTGGCTTAATCGCCCTGGACATACAAAAGGCCTTTGATTCTGTCTGGCATAATGGGTTACTTTACAAACTAATTAACTTATCCTTTCCTCCTTACTTAATCAAAACTATTCAATCATACTTATCAGATCGATCGTTTAGAGTAAAAGTTAAATCTGACCTTTCAAATATTCGCGACATTCCTGCTGGTGTTCCTCAGGGTTCCCCATTGAGCCCAATACTGTACAATATTTACACTTCCGATATCCCTATTACACAATATTGTGAATTAGCTACGTTCGCCGACGACACTGCTATATTTACCTCCTCCTCGGAGCCTAACATCATTATTAACAATCTGCAAACTCAGCTAGATGAATTAGTTTTATTCCTCAATAAATGGAAAATAAAAATAAATAGTAGTAAAACCCAGGCAACGTATTTCACCAAAAGACGTGCACCCAGGTACCTACCTAATCCTACCATAAACATTCTGGGAGAAAGTATAGAATGGAGCCATAACATAAAGTACCTAGGTACATACTTGGATAAAAAGCTCACGTTCCACGAACAAATCAATCAAACCTGTACAAAAATGCAGAAATCCATCAGAATATTGTATCCCCTTATCAACAGAAAGTCTGAGTTGTCGACGGAAAACAAACTGCTGTTATACAAATCGGTCATGCGACCTATCCTCTTATACGGAGCACCCATTTGGATCAGTTGTGCAAAAACATTTAAGAAAAAACTTCAAATTGTCCAAAATAAATATTTAAAAATAATCCTGGACAAACCGTGGCACTTTTCCACTAGGGAATTACATAAAATCGCAATTCTACCTACGGTTGACGACATCATTTCTAATATTTCATCTAAGTTTGTCTCAAAATGCAGAAACTCGGAGAACCCGCTGATTCTCTCTAGTGTCAACAATACCTTAGTTAGATAAGCTATTGAATTACTTCATTTAAGTTAATTTTAATGTTAGTTTTAAATCTTAGGTTTTAAGTCTAGCCTTAAGTTCTAGTTTAAGTAACATACATGAGGTTTTTTCAATTCCCATTTTCCTCGCATTATTCATATCACCAAATTGTAACTCATTAACTTCTTGTGAAAACTAAACAATAATTACGAATTGAAAAGGCCGCAGGGTCTGAGCATCGCATTATTTAATATATCTTAAAATATAAAAATGTAATATGGAATAATAAAAATCAATCTAATCTAATCTAATCGCCTAAAAATTAAATTCACGATTGTTCGAAAGTGATGTAATGGTGTTGTATCTGTTTACATATATCTTTTAGGTCTGATGGTACATATTGGATTTAATTTCTAAGTACTTTTTATACCATTGTCTTAACACTGATTTCAGGATTTCATGCTATTCAACCCACAAGGGAATGGAAAGGGGTTGCAAACTTTTTCACGAAAATGTGACGAAATTTGATATGTCATCGGCTTTATACTCGTATATCTACATATAATCGACATAAAATTTATTTCATCATATTTTGATACTTTTATTTCTATGTGCAGCTTATTTATTTGATTTGATTTGATTTATTTCCATAATATGTACATGTGCTTAGATTATAATCTAATTTATATTTTACAGTGATCAGACTACTTTATGGTCTTTGCAACTTCAATACTAATTCATCGCATATAGCTTTTAGTTTTTATTGTCATTTAAGGCCAGTTCAAGGCCGGTTTACATGTCGGCTGCAAGTAATTTTTACTAAGTCTGTGAGGGAGAAGGAAAATCTCTAATGAGAAACCGATCAGGAATGAAACGAACAGAGATATATCCAGTAAAAAACATACTGCAGTCACGATCGGCTGCAAGCCTATCGTATAATACTCTAGATGAATACTGAACTCCGATTTATATTGTAGTTGGGGATAAAGTATAATTACGTGTATGCATGTTGTATGTCCTTTATTAAGGACTGCCATTATATTGCTACTCAAAACTAAAAGACAATATTCAGTGATTAATTTCATATCTTGAACTGGGTAAGTCATCGAAAAAAAATGTCCTTTTTGAAGGACTTTCACATGGAAGGTGCAGGAAGGACTCACTCGATTTCTTACATATTTATCCTTTTCCTTGGAACCAGTTAAAAATGAACGTGTACAAAATTTCAAATTCGTAGCTTGAAGCGTTCAAAAGTTATCGAAAAATATTGTTGAACACGTGTCTTAAGGACATTTTGTATGGCAGCTACCAGAAGGAGTAGGAGAATTTTTCTGATTAGTAAACTCGAACTTCGTTTTTACTCAAAACTAATTTGTACAAAATTTCCAATTCATAGCTAAAAGATTACTTGAGTTATAGTAAGTTCCGTAAATTAAGTGAAAACGTTTTGACAGGATATTTGTATGGCAGCTACACGAAGGACTAACAGGATTTTCTTCGTAATCATATATTTAGCTCCAACTTATTACGGTTTTTCCCCGTGGAGAACCGTTTTAAGACCCCAGCACTAAGGGGGCGAACGGGCCTTGTCCGGCCAACCCAGAGATGGGTCGTGGGCGCCAGTGATTCTGATTTAAGGGCCCCGTTCTAAATCTTCCCGACCGAATCACGAATTCGAGAAGAGTTTCGCGCGCATTTACCGGAAAACAACGGAAGGCGAGCTGGAACACGTCACAATTTACACCAAAAGAAGAAATTCAGAGTTTTACGCAACAATTCGACTTTAATTTTAATGTTCACTTGGCGAAGTAGTCGCCTACGAGAATAACCTACTTACTTGGTCTCTACTAACACATTTATCTATACCCTGGCTACGGTCCTTAAAGCTAGTGCGCCTCTGGTGCGTTGTCCCTCGATGGTTTCCTCCGACGTCGTTGCTCTGGTTATTGTAGTTGTTTAAATATCCTCGCGTTTCGGGCTTCGCTATTTCTCCCCTGGTCCTGTTGCCACTCTGAATTCGATTCGCACAACTCTACTCGTGCCGTCACCGACTTGTGACGCTCGAAGCACGTACTTCTGGTTACTTTCAGGTAACCGCAAAAACTATCTCCACTAATAAATATACCTCGTCCACTCGGTAACTATCACTTGATCCAAAGAGGCCGTTTTCGGGTGTTGCACTTTCCTCGAAACCTCGGGTCAGCTTTTCGAATCGGTAAATCCCCGTTTTCCTGGGTCAACGACTGCTTTCTCCAGGTCGTTCACTTACACTTGATAACTTTCTCTTCTTCGGTAGCTTTCACTCTCGACCCGACTTTTTAGCATGGACCCAAACCTTGCAGACCTGCCTTACCGACTAGTACTTCTCGCAGTATAAGTCGCCATGTTTGCACTGAATGATGTGATTGGTCCTCCGTGATGTGATCTGTCCCAAGCGAGGTGATTGGTCCTCCATGATGAGGTCTGTCCCAAGCGATGTGATTGGTCCTCAGTGATGGGATTCGTGATTCGATGTTGCGTGTTGTGTGTTAATTTCCAATTGTAGTTTCAGTCTAACCCTAATCTTACTAGCTCATACTAATTCATATTTCCTATTCCTATTCTTAATATCTAACTATAACTAACTAATGTAACTCTAATTCGCTTGTACATATTCTTCATCCTAACATAACTATAATTCATTTTTCCTATATACTAATTCATATTTCCTATTCCTATTCTTAATATCTAACTATAACTAACTAATGTAACTCTAATTCGCTTGTACATATTCTTCATCCTAACATAACTATAATTCATTTTTCCTATTTTCGAGTTTAGCTCGACTTCCATGTGTGTGCGACGGGGTACTTAATTGATTAATTCCCTCCTTTGTGCTGGTACCTTTTTAGTTGAGACTGAAGGCCAATACGTGCGCAGAGGTGCTTTCACAAGGAGCACGCGTTGAAGTAGTTGGTAAGTTGGCCTATCTTCCTCTAAAAACATCATACACTTTTATTTACTGAACACTTTTCTTCTTTCCAGGATGACGATCAAAATTACGGCGTAACAATTCCCCCCTTGCTTAAAGAGAATTTCCAAAATTCTCTAGGAAATCCCCTCAGGTATATTTTTTTTTAATTTTTATTTCACTTCTATGTTACACTTGAGACTTAGACTACTATGATTCCCTTGTATTACTAACACGTACCCCCTCCATAAGTTAGATGATCCTCTTTATCCAGTCCCAAGAAACAAACAACTACGCGCATATTCTAATCGCGGCCCCTTACATATGTTTTTAAGTCCTTCACATTCCATACTCCGCCCCGTTTACCACTCTGATCCTCAAGTTCGTACGTCCAAGGAGATACCCTTTTCACTACCTTGAACGGCCCGATGAATTTCGGAGCCAAGTTGGCCGAGAAAAACTTTGCCGCGTCCGACAAGACATAATTTTTCCGCACGACGAGGTCGTTTGGAAAAAAGCCTACATCTCGTCGTCGTAGGTCGTAGCGGCTCTTGCTTTTATCGGTGGCCTTCCTGAAACGCGCCCTGATTTCTTCTCTAACCTTCTCTAACACGATTGCCCTTACATGTGGATCTGTAATCTGGGAAGAAGCTGAACTACTTGCATTCGGCCCCTCATTCGGACATCCGGTAGTCGACATTTCCCTTCCAAAATTAATAAAATAAGGGGTACACTTCATAACTTCGTGTGATGAAGTGCGAAGAGCACACGCTATTTTTGCCAAATTCTCGTCCCATTTCCGGTGGTTCTCCGAAACGTACGCCCTCAACATGGTTTTGATGGATTGGTTTATGCGCTCCGCCGGATTTGCTTGGGGGTGGTAAAATGCCGTATACCTGATAGTGGTTCCGTAGGATTCTGCCATCGTCTGCAAGTTTCTTGCCTTAAATTGGACACCATTGTCACATACCATCCATTTTGGTACTCCAAACAGTAAGAAAACATGTTCTTCCAAGGCTTTGGTCACTGCCGCGCTCGTGGCAGATCTTAGGGGGAATAGAAGCGGGAATTTTGAGAAGTAGTCGACCACCGTTAAAATATAGCAATGGCCATGCAAGGAGCGCGGAAGTGGTCCCACCAAATCTACGCAGACCATTTCCCAGGGTTGCTTAGCTTCCCCGTTTCGTGAAACCATAAGCCCAGCCGGTAATCGGCGTTCTGGTTTTATAGCTTGACAAACCTGACACGTTTGAACATATTTTTTTTTTACGTCTATCCTCATCTTCGGCCAATAATACCTGAGCGCAACTCGCTCACACGTCTTGGTAATTCCCGTGTGACCCGCCTTTGGGTCGTCATGGCATTCCGCTAGAACTTTAGCTCGCTCTTCTTCCGATACCACCCTCTTCCAGGAGTTTTCGGAAGTTAATTCTGGAAAGGCCGCTGGAACGTGCTTCCATAACCTACTTTCCTCAATTCGCCACGCAGAATATTTCCCTGGGTGATTATGCACCATCTTCATCATCCTGGTATACCACTTATCAGCTTGGGCAACTGCCTCAATCGTATCCAACACAGGTACCGATCGAGATAACGCATCCGGGACCAGATGATCCTTCCCTTTCCGATGGATGACGTCATAGTTATATTGTTGCAACCGTACAGCCCAACGTGCCAGTCGTCCGTTTGGCTCTTTCAAATTGTGCAACCATAGCAAGGAGTGGTGGTCAGTTACTACACTAAACTTGGTGCCTTCCACATACGGTCTCAATTTTTCAATAGCCCACAACACCGCCAGACATTCCTTCTCTGTGGTCGAATACTTTCGTTCCGCACTCGTCAAAGAACGACTCAGGTAGCAAACGACTCGTTCCTCATCTGCCCGGCCTTGAGATAATACTGCCCCGAGGCCAAAGTTTGATGAATCCGTTTGGATTACAAATGGCAAATCGTAGTCGGGGCAGGTCAGTATAGGTGCCGTGGAAAGCCTAACTTTTGCTTGTGAAAACGCCCGATCGCACTCTTCACTCCACTCGAATTTGCGATTTTTCTTTAGAAGCGCAGTTAGTGGTGCAATAAAAGTTGCAAAATCCGATATAAATCGGCGATACCACGACACCATACCCAAGAATTGGCGAACCTCCTTGACATTTCGTGGTGCTGGGAACTTCCTCAAACTCTCCACCTTCTCGGGATCGACATGAAGACCGCTTTCATCCACGACATAACCCAAGTAACGCAATTCCGACCTACAAAATTCGCATTTCGGTTCCAGGTCGCTTCCCAGTACCCTATCAATTAAACGCTGCCACGTTGCTGGTGCGTTTTGTAACCCAAACGGCATGCGTAAAAATTCGTACAACCCCCTGCCCGGCACTGTGAACGCAGTATACTGACGTGACGATTCCGCCATCGGAACCTGCCAATATGCGGATTTGATATCCATTGAGGACAAATACTTTGCGTCGCGGAGTTTGTCGAGTGTAGCTGAAACGTACGGAATCGGATATGCATCTCGTTCGGACACCTTGTTGACTTTTCTAAAGTCTACGCAAAACCGATACGTTCCATCCTTCTTCTTAATCAACAATATAGGAGAGGCCCAAGCACTTTTTGATGGCTGAATCACTGCATCCCTCAACATATCCTTTAGTTCTAGGTCGATATGCTTCTGGACAGCAGGTGATACCGGGTAATATCGCTGCTTTATCGGAGGTGATGTTGTTTTTATGATATGTTCCACCTCTGAAGTACGACCCAGACCATCACCCATCTCCGCGAATTCCTCCTCCAGTAGCTTCTCCAGTCGATCTCCCTCATCCCCATTCAATTTTGTCTTTGGATGCAGACATTCGATCGCTGCTAGACTCGGTTGCTCGGCAAAATCCCATTGTTCTCGACTAAGGTCGACAACTAACCCGAATTGCACCCAAAAATCTGCGCCAAGAATGAGTGAGTGAGGAAGTCTCTGGACGACTAAACACTCCATCCATCGTGTACGATCGTCCACCTGAATTGGCAGCCAAACCACTCCATCCACCGCACACTCATCCCCGTTAGCTAACTTAACAGACGGAGATTTGGCCGAGCTCAGTATTACCCCCTGTTCCTTTAGAACATTCCATCCATCTCTTCCCCAAATGGTGCGTGATGCCCCCGAATCCAACAACCCAACGAATTCTGCACCAAAGACGGTCACCTTCAAATGTGGCCGTATATCACCCTCTTTCGGAGTCAATGCGAAGCTAATAGGCGGTACAGTTTCGACATTCGTGCTCACTTTGCCGCTATTTAGTGAGCACGACTCGCGTTTCCCGAATCGGTTGTTGCAGTTTTCGGTTCCTGCCTTCCATTCCCATGATTCGGGTTCGGGCTGCAAACAGGACAATTAACTCGCAACACACCCACTTTCCCACATCCAAAACATTTCCGTGGCTCCTCGCATTCTCGTGACACGTGTCCCGGAGCCTTGCAGTTATAACACTTCAACTGTCTTGGAGCTTGACCTCGCGAGTTACTGTTGGACTCAGTACTATGTACCTCTGGCTTGATTTTCTCAGTGGAATCTACATATGCCAAGTCTCGTTCCAACAAATTACCTGTTCGGTGGCCAGGGGGAGGTTGAAACGCCTCCACTGAAAGTCTTGTGGCCTCTAAGGACCGACCCAATTTAATCAGTTCCCCAATCGAATCAATTTTTACCAACCCGAGCTGATGTTGATAAAATGGACTTATGTTTCGTCTGAGGACTCTTAATTTTTCCGCTTCTGTGCAAGTCGTTGAAAGGCGATTGAAGAGACTTTCCACTATAGCCACATAAACACCTATAGACTCATCCCTTCCTTGAGTTCTTCTCTTAATCTCGTCCATTAATCGGTCGTCGTAGTCGGGAGGGAGAAATTCGGCCCGTAGTTCCGTAACTAATTCGTCCCAATTCTTACATTTGTTCCTGTTGGCCCTCAACCACACCAGACCTTTCCCTTCGAACAGATCAATTGCTGAACGAAACAAAACTGCCTTTGAAATACCTCTTGCCACTCTCAATTCTTCCACCCTTTCAAGAAATGACGAAATTGATCCTTTCTCGCCCGAGAATTTCAGATCCCATTTCGCCACGCTTACTTTTGTCGCAGAGATTTGTTGTGCTGGGACCGAAGCGTTGTACGCTTCTCCATCTTCCTCTTCGGAAGAAACCTGCCCACTCTTCTCGTATAGAGTTCCCAATTGCAACAAAATAGACGATTTCGCCTTCATTTTCTGCGAAACTTCCTCTTTCGACGGTTCCGCACCTTCCAGACGTCTCAAACAAAATTGAATTTTCGTCCAAATTTTTTTATATTCCCCGGATGATTCCACCCCCTTGAAATCACCCAACAGGTCCTCAATTTCTGTGAGCTTGGACTGTACTGCAAGCAAGTCTTCTGCAAACTTGAATGGGTATTGCGGCAACAAAAATGAATCATCGGACTCCTTCTCCGCACGCAGTGCTGCTCTGAGTGATTTTCTCATTTCATCCACTTTGTCCGACATTATTCCCCGAATTGCCAACTCATACACCAATTCATCTTGGCTCAGTCTGTCCACAAAAATTTTAGTTTTATTCGACATTTTAATTACAGCCGTTCCCTGCACGTAAGAGAAACTACCGAGGGATTCTTGGTTGAAAAATTTCGAAGGAGGAAACAACAAAAAAAAAAAATAACAATATGAACGACTTAGAGTAAAAAGAAATCAATTCCCTTGCCCAAAAATTCTATACTAAACCAATCACTACTGATCGCTAATCAATGCCTACTGTGTTTAAAAAATAAAACAAAAATAAATAACCACAAAAACTGTCCCGAACCCCTTTTTGGGAATGCTACACCAGGGTAAAAAAAATAAAAAATTTGGAAATTCTCTGATTTAACGTATAATTATATGTTTTCGTCCTCCAAGAAAAGAAAAGAAAAGCGGTCACCACAGTCAAATTGCCGAATACTAACGGTATAGAGAAAAAAAACAAAAAAAAATATATTGTTGCGAGCTAGGGGTTCGCCGGGATTTCAAGTAAAACACAATTCGGTTAAAATAAAAATAAGTGATAATTTATTTATCCGCACTTTAATTCACAGAATTATAATCGCACAATAATTCGCACTGTATGGCAGTACCGCCCGCTTATACCATATATCGCTTAACTCGTTCACTTTCGCTCTCTACCAACACGGTCGCGTATACTCGCTGTCGGCGTAATCGAAATTACTGTGTCTTCGCTGAATGCTTTACCTGCTTATATACTAGGCGGTTGCAGTCTTGAATGTTCACCGGTGTACTTGAACGTTCGCTCAGTTGTGGAATCTTCTCGAAAGCTTCAGAGCCTTCGATTTTGACCTTCGTTCAGTGGTTTATGTACAGGGTTCTAGTACATTGGAGAGCATTCGATAAGAAGAGAGATACAATCGTGTTGTTTCGGCTTATCTTCAGCTAGGTTTCTGATTGGGCTATTTTGCAACTAGGTATTCGGTTGTTGTTGTTTTCATTATGTGAAACGATCGAGTTGCACGGTTGCGCGGTTGCCAGGTTTACATGTAACATTACTCCCTCCTTAGTTCCTGTTCGTCCCGAACAGAGTCGATCCCCTCGTCAGGGGCGCCATGGTACTTCGTTAGTCTATCGAGGTGTACCACTTTCATTTTAGTACGAGGTTTTTGATGCAACTGAATACGGTACACAACATCATTTAACCGGTTGATGATTTGGTAAGGTCCCTCCCAATTGCGCTGTAGCTTCGGTGACCTGCCCTTCTGTCGTTTGGGATTGTATAGCCAAACTAAATCGCCCTCTTGGAATCCTGATGAATTCGCCCGTTGATCATACCTCGTCTTCATCCGATCAGTCGCCAAATTAATTTTATCTCTGACCAGGTTGTAAATTGTGTGTTGTCGATGTCGAAGATCCGATACGTAATCTTTTGGATGGGTCGGTTGGTCTGGTGGCACTCCAAACATTAATTCCGCGGGGACTCGAATGTTCTTCCCGAAGATGACTCGGGAGGGAGTTTCTCCTGTTGTTGCGTGTACCGATGTTCTGTAGGCCATTAAAAATAGAGGAATGTGTTGATCCCAGTCCTGCTGCCTTTCACTGACGAGTTTCGATAGGTTCGAATTCAGTGTTCTATTGAAACGTTCCACCATTCCATCGGACTGTGGATGTAGTGGAGTTGTCCTCGTTTTGTTTATTCCCAGCATTTGACACACGTGCTTGAATGTTTGAGATTCAAAGTTGCGCCCTTGATCGGAGTGTAGTTCACGTGGAACTCCAAATCTGCTCACCCAGTTGGTAACAATTTGTTCCGCGACAGTAACTGCTTCTTGATTTGGAATTGCGTAAGCTTCGGGCCACTTGCTGAAATAATCGATGACCACAAGAATGTAGCGATTACCATTTTCTGATTCCGGAAATGGTCCAGCAATATCCACAGCAATTCTCTCGAATGGAGCTCCCACGTTGTATTGTTGCATTTCTCCCTTTGATCTGCGTTGCGGGCCTTTACTCGATGCAGAGGTAGTACACTTACGGCACCAATTTTCGACGTCATCTCGGAGATGGATCCAATAGAACCTCTCTCGTATCTTTGCCAAAGTTCTATTTATACCTAAATGTCCACCGGAAGTACCTTCGTGATACTCCTTCAGAATTTCCTTGACTTTAGAATGCGGGACGATGATTTGCATAAGATGCGATGTTCCGTCAGCGGTTTCCCATTTCCGTTTTAATATCCCACCGTCTAGGTGGAGGGAGTTCCATTGTGCCCAATAACTCTTTAAAGTTTCGCTGAATTGTGAGATGTCTTTCCACTCAGGCCGCTCCATTTTGTCCTTCCATACCATGATCGGTGAAATATCTGGATCTTTTCGTTGGGCATCTTCCAGTTCTTGCTGATTCCATCCATCCTTTGGTTCGGTCGTTATTCGCTGAATGGTTTCTCCGACTTCTTTTTCTTCTACGCGATGACAATGCTTACAGTTTGGTGGACAAGGACGACGTGAGAGCGCGTCGGCATTACCGTGAATTCTCCCTCTTCGGTGAACAATTTCAAAATCGTAGGATTCAAGCCTTTCTATCCATCTTGCTACTTGGCCCTCGGGATTCTTGAACTGAAGTAGCCATTTAAGTGATGCGTGATCCGTTCGAAGAAGGAACTTTTGGCCATAGAGATATTTGTGGAAATGTTTTGTAGCTTCTACAATGGCCAATAGCTCTCGGCGAGTTACGCAATAGTTCCTTTCTGATTTTGAGAGTACTCGGCTGTAGTATGATAGCACTCTCTCTTGCCCGTCGATCTCCTGTGATAGTACTGCGCCGATACCGACATTGCTGGCATCAGTGTCTATGATGAAACCATGACCTGGTTTTGGATACGCCAGAACTGGAGAGTCGCAAAGCTGATCTTTTATTTTCTCGAATGCTTCCTGGCTCTGTTGATTCCAAGTAAATGTCTTTCCCTTTTCTGTTAGCTGATGAAGACATTTTGCCGTGTTGGCAAAGTCTTTTACGAATCGACGGTAATATGTCGCTAATCCTAGGAAGCTGCGCAGCTGGTGCTTATCACTCGGAGTAGGCCAATTTTTCACCGCCAGTATTTTCTCCGGATCCGTCTTTACACCATCAGCTGAAACGATGTGACCCAAGTACTTTACTTCTGCACTAAACAAAGTGCACTTTTTCGGACTCAGCTTTAATTTTGCCGCTCGCAGTCGCTGGAAGACTTCCTGTAGATTTTTCAGATGTTCCTCGAAGGTCTTGCCGATAACGATCACATCATCCAGGTAAACGAGACAAGTTTTCCAACTAAGGCCACGCAAAACAAATTCCATTAGTCTTTCGAATGTAGCTGGAGCATTGCACAGGCCAAACGGCATCACGATGAATTGCCACAGTCCACTGCCGACAGAGAATGCTGTTTTCTCTCTGTCATTTTCATCTATTTCCACTTGCCAGTACCCACTTTTCAGGTCCAACGTTGAGAACCATTTAGCGTCTGTCAGGGTGTCGATGATATCGTCGATTCTAGGTAGTGGATAGCTATCCTTTTTCGTAACATCATTTAGTTGTCTGTAGTCCACACAAAAACGGGTGCTGCCATCCTTTTTCTTAACTAGCACCACTGGCGATATCCACGGACTCTTCGATTCTTCAATGATTCCCTGATGCTCCATGCTCTTGACCATTGAATTCACTTCTCCTTGTTTCGCCAGTGGTACTCTTCTTGGGGGTTGACGTATCGGTGCAGCACTTCCGGTGTCTATACGATGCTTCACTAGATTTGTTCTGCCATAGTCGTCATCACCGGTGGAGAAGACGTCGCTGAATCTTTCGATCAAATCTGCTGCTTGCTTGTGTTGTGCTCCTCTAAGGTTGCTTGACTGAAGAACTGCTGATGTTACACTATTCTTCCTCCTTGAATTATTTTTAGAGGCTACGTCATGATGCTCTTCAGTGTCTATACTCGTCACTGCTGAGATTGGTTCGCAGCTGCCAATTACATCTCCTTTCTTTACGCTGGTAATGCTGTCCGAAACGTTGAGCACTCTTATTGGTACAATCATCTTCTCATTTCTTTTTACTAGCGTTTTTCCCAATATTAGACTTCGTAATGCAGGTGTCGTTTCTGGTTCGATGAGGTAGAACCGGTGGTCCCCGGGATCACCATCGAGCTCTGCCCAAATAACGTTCTCTGATGACTTTGGTATATCCGCATCTTCGCACAATATAACTCGCAGCTTGGTTGTGTTGGAGGATGTTATTTCCATTGGGATTTCGATGTTCCGCCACTTCATTATTCGTTGTCCTAGGTCCAGCTGGATACCGTGTGGTTTCAGAAAATCCATTCCAAGAATACACTCATCGGTAATATCAGCTACCACGAATACATGCGAGAATGTCAAATCTCCAAGCCGGATGTCACGTGATATTTCCCCATGGACTGTAGTAGTTTCTCCTGTTGCTGTGCGAAGTGCGTACTTTTTGGTGTTGTGAAGCCAAGTACGGTCTACGAGGTCAGATCTTAGCACTGATCGTGTTGCGCCTGTGTCAATTGTTATTATGCAGTTTAATTTGTCGACTCGACCACTCATGCATAAGTCGTTTTCACCACGATGTAGTCGAGAAACTGCGATGATGGTTCCGGGGGCGTCGATTCCACCAGCCAACTTCTGCCCCATGAAGTTGGCTTTTACTCGTTTCCCGGACTATGATTAGGCGAAGCGTGCTCTCGTGATGGTTCGCCTCGTTCTCCTTTTGGTTTAGCAGCGCAGCCGGAACAATAGTTGGTAGCTTTTCTTGGTTTTCGGCAGTCGCGTCTTAAGTGTCCTGCCTGTCCGCAATTCCAACATCGAGGGGCACCAGATCCTTCGCTCCGTTTGGTGTATTCGGCCCTCTGACATACACACCCTTCCGTTATTTCTCGAACTCGGTAGTTATTTCGCGAGCTTTGCTTGGCAGCTTCGAACGTAAGCCCATATACTAAGGCTTCGCCAATCGTTTTCTTTCCTGCCAATTTTAATGCCTGCTGCAGCTCTCTGTCCTGTACAGCATTATTAAATGCGAAAACAGCTGTATCGTTGCGTTGCTCTGTTTGCGCATTGGGAAGTGACAATAATGTAAGTCGTTCGATATCGCGTGCCAGCTCTTGAAGTGTTTCACCAGTCTTTTGGCTTCGGTTGTAAAGTTGTGTTTTGTAGATCTCTCGCATGTGGTCACTGCCGTAATGAAGATCCAAAGTCTGTACCAACGTCGAAAAATCTTGTTGCTGCTCCTGCGGAATTGTTTGGAGAACTTCTGCTGGTGGACCTCTTAGCGCCAATATCAAAGCCGTTCCTCGTTCCAAATCATTCCAATGATTATTTCTCGCGGCAGCCTCAAATTGGGTTTTGTAGATAGCCCACGGTGTTTGTCCATCGAAGATCGGAGCTTTGAGATCTTTGTGTGTAACGTGTTCTGTCTTGATGACTCCAGTTGCTTTCACGTTATCAAAGTCCCTTTTAAGGCGTTCAACTTCTTCCACAATCTCTGATGTCTTTTCCGTAATTTGTTCTCTGAAAGTCTGAAGTTTCTTCTCTACATTTTCTTCGATGGTCTTACCTATGGTGTCCATCGACTGGTTTAGATCTTTAATTTTATTATTTAAATCTTCTTTTAGCTCTTTCGTCTGTTCGCTTTGCTGTTCCAATTTTTGGTTGAGGTCTATTGATAGTTGATTGTGTTGTTGAGTTTGGTGGTCCAGTTTCTGATTGAGGTCTGTTGATGTCTGATCTAATTTCTGACTTTGTTGGTCCATTTTCTGGCTTTGTTGGTCCATTTTCTGGCTTAGATCTGCTGAGAGGTCTGCTGAGAGCTGTCTTTGTTGGTTCATCATTTGCTGCAATAACTGCGTCAGAGAATCCGATGTACCAAAACACTCCTCACCACTTCCTGCACGAGCTTCTTCGATTGGAAACTCGAAACTATTTGCGTCCTTACCTTCAGCCTCAAGCACATCGATCATACGGCTGACAAGTTCTGACTTGTTCCCGGTTGTTGATAGTTCGCGTCTACCGAGCTCTTCCTTCAGCTCCGTTAGCTTTAAGTCTTTTAAATAACGCGGCATTTTCACTATCTTTTAATTGTCCGTTAAAGATTTTTATTTTTGCGATACAAATTCACTCAAATTCTCTTTTTGTCCGTATGAGAACTTTCCACTTCACTAATTCAATTACCGCTCACTAGAGCACTCTAGATTGTTCGATTTCACAAAATTCTCCCTGTCCGTTCGAGAATTTTCACATTACTTCACAGTTTGAAAACTTTATTCGCGCACCAAAATTCTCACTTTGTCCGTTCGAGAATTTTAAATTCACTTTTTCCACTCGCGATTCTAACCCGAATTAATCCTTGAAATCCCACTTCTGACACCAATTGTTGCGAGCTAGGGGTTCGCCGGGATTTCAAGTAAAACACAATTCGGTTAAAATAAAAATAAGTGATAATTTATTTATCCGCACTTTAATTCACAGAATTATAATCGCACAATAATTCGCACTGTATGGCAGTACCGCCCGCTTATACCATATATCGCTTAACTCGTTCACTTTCGCTCTCTACCAACACGGTCGCGTATACTCGCTGTCGGCGTAATCGAAATTACTGTGTCTTCGCTGAATGCTTTACCTGCTTATATACTAGGCGGTTGCAGTCTTGAATGTTCACCGGTGTACTTGAACGTTCGCTCAGTTGTGGAATCTTCTCGAAAGCTTCAGAGCCTTCGATTTTGACCTTCGTTCAGTGGTTTATGTACAGGGTTCTAGTACATTGGAGAGCATTCGATAAGAAGAGAGATACAATCGTGTTGTTTCGGCTTATCTTCAGCTAGGTTTCTGATTGGGCTATTTTGCAACTAGGTATTCGGTTGTTGTTGTTTTCATTATGTGAAACGATCGAGTTGCACGGTTGCGCGGTTGCCAGGTTTACATGTAACAATATATTACGATTATATTATATAAAAAAGTATGTCGCGTAATTCCAAAATTAACTTCTTACCAACCAACTCTCCATGCAGAAATTTGCACTTTCCTTGTGAAATCACACTTGCACTTCTTCACCAAACTTAAGTTTCCGAAAGAAAAAAAAACGATAATTTTAACCATTAATTGCCACCAAAATACGTTGGGCGCCAAATATTACGTTTTTTCCCCGTGGAGAACCGTTTTAAGACCCCAGCACTAAGGGGGCGAACGGGCCTTGTCCGGGCAACCCAGAGATGGGTCGTGGGCGCCAGTGATTCTGATTTAAGGGCCCCGTTCTAAATCTTCCCGACCGAATCACGAATTCGAGAAGAGTTTCGCGCGCATTTACCGGAAAACAACGGAAGGCGAGCTGGAACACGTCACAATTTACACCAAAAGAAGAAATTCAGAGTTTTACGCAACAATTCGACTTTAATTTTAATGTTCACTTGGCGAAGTAGTCGCCTACGAGAATAACCTACTTACTTGGTCTCTACTAACACATTTATCTATACCCTGGCTACGGTCCTTAAAGCTAGTGCGCCTCTGGTGCGTTGTCCCTCGATGGTTTCCTCCGACGTCGTTGCTCTGGTTATTGTAGTTGTTTAAATATCCTCGCGTTTCGGGCTTCGCTATTTCTCCCCTGGTCCTGTTGCCACTCTGAATTCGATTCGCACAACTCTACTCGTGCCGTCACCGACTTGTGACGCTCGAAGCACGTACTTCTGGTTACTTTCAGGTAACCGCAAAAACTATCTCCACTAATAAATATACCTCGTCCACTCGGTAACTATCACTTGATCCAAAGAGGCCGTTTTCGGGTGTTGCACTTTCCTCGAAACCTCGGGTCAGCTTTTCGAATCGGTAAATCCCCGTTTTCCTGGGTCAACGACTGCTTTCTCCAGGTCGTTCACTTACACTTGATAACTTTCTCTTCTTCGGTAGCTTTCACTCTCGACCCGACTTTTTAGCATGGACCCAAACCTTGCAGACCTGCCTTACCGACTAGTACTTCTCGCAGTATAAGTCGCCATGTTTGCACTGAGTGATGTGATTGGTCCTCCGTGATGTGATCTGTCCCAAGCGAGGTGATTGGTCCTCCATGATGAGGTCTGTCCCAAGCGATGTGATTGGTCCTCAGTGATGGGATTCGTGATTCGATGTTGCGTGTTGTGTGTTAATTTCCAATTGTAGTTTCAGTCTAACCCTAATCTTACTAGCTCATACTAATTCATATTTCCTATTCCTATTCTTAATATCTAACTATAACTAACTAATGTAACTCTAATTCGCTTGTACATATTCTTCATCCTAACATAACTATAATTCATTTTTCCTATATACTAATTCATATTTCCTATTCCTATTCTTAATATCTAACTATAACTAACTAATGTAACTCTAATTCGCTTGTACATATTCTTCATCCTAACATAACTATAATTCATTTTTCCTATTTTCGAGTTTAGCTCGACTTCCATGTGTGTGCGACGGGGTACTTAATTGATTAATTCCCTCCTTTGTGCTGGTACCTTTTTAGTTGAGACTGAAGGCCAATACGTGCGCAGAGGTGCTTTCACAAGGAGCACGCGTTGAAGTAGTTGGTAAGTTGGCCTATCTTCCTCTAAAAACATCATACACTTTTATTTACTGAACACTTTTCTTCTTTCCAGGATGACGATCAAAATTACGGCGTAACAATTCCCCCCTTGCTTAAAGAGAATTTCCAAAATTCTCTAGGAAATCCCCTCAGGTATATTTTTTTTTAATTTTTATTTCACTTCTATGTTACACTTGAGACTTAGACTACTATGATTCCCTTGTATTACTAACACGTACCCCCTCCATAAGTTAGATGATCCTCTTTATCCAGTCCCAAGAAACAAACAACTACGCGCATATTCTAATCGCGGCCCCTTACATATGTTTTTAAGTCCTTCACATTCCATACTCCGCCCCGTTTACCACTCTGATCCTCAAGTTCGTACGTCCAAGGAGATACCCTTTTCACTACCTTGAACGGCCCGATGAATTTCGGAGCCAAGTTGGCCGAGAAAAACTTTGCCGCGTCCGACAAGACATAATTTTTCCGCACGACGAGGTCGTTTGGAAAAAAGCCTACATCTCGTCGTCGTAGGTCGTAGCGGCTCTTGCTTTTATCGGTGGCCTTCCTGAAACGCGCCCTGATTTCTTCTCTAACCTTCTCTAACACGATTGCCCTTACATGTGGATCTGTAATCTGGGAAGAAGCTGAACTACTTGCATTCGGCCCCTCATTCGGACATCCGGTAGTCGACATTTCCCTTCCAAAATTAATAAAATAAGGGGTACACTTCATAACTTCGTGTGATGAAGTGCGAAGAGCACACGCTATTTTTGCCAAATTCTCGTCCCATTTCCGGTGGTTCTCCGAAACGTACGCCCTCAACATGGTTTTGATGGATTGGTTTATGCGCTCCGCCGGATTTGCTTGGGGGTGGTAAAATGCCGTATACCTGATAGTGGTTCCGTAGGATTCTGCCATCGTCTGCAAGTTTCTTGCCTTAAATTGGACACCATTGTCACATACCATCCATTTTGGTACTCCAAACAGTAAGAAAACATGTTCTTCCAAGGCTTTGGTCACTGCCGCGCTCGTGGCAGATCTTAGGGGGAATAGAAGCGGGAATTTTGAGAAGTAGTCGACCACCGTTAAAATATAGCAATGGCCATGCAAGGAGCGCGGAAGTGGTCCCACCAAATCTACGCAGACCATTTCCCAGGGTTGCTTAGCTTCCCCGTTTCGTGAAACCATAAGCCCAGCCGGTAATCGGCGTTCTGGTTTTATAGCTTGACAAACCTGACACGTTTGAACATATTTTTTTTTTACGTCTATCCTCATCTTCGGCCAATAATACCTGAGCGCAACTCGCTCACACGTCTTGGTAATTCCCGTGTGACCCGCCTTTGGGTCGTCATGGCATTCCGCTAGAACTTTAGCTCGCTCTTCTTCCGATACCACCCTCTTCCAGGAGTTTTCGGAAGTTAATTCTGGAAAGGCCGCTGGAACGTGCTTCCATAACCTACTTTCCTCAATTCGCCACGCAGAATATTTCCCTGGGTGATTATGCACCATCTTCATCATCCTGGTATACCACTTATCAGCTTGGGCAACTGCCTCAATCGTATCCAACACAGGTACCGATCGAGATAACGCATCCGGGACCAGATGATCCTTCCCTTTCCGATGGATGACGTCATAGTTATATTGTTGCAACCGTACAGCCCAACGTGCCAGTCGTCCGTTTGGCTCTTTCAAATTGTGCAACCATAGCAAGGAGTGGTGGTCAGTTACTACACTAAACTTGGTGCCTTCCACATACGGTCTCAATTTTTCAATAGCCCACAACACCGCCAGACATTCCTTCTCTGTGGTCGAATACTTTCGTTCCGCACTCGTCAAAGAACGACTCAGGTAGCAAACGACTCGTTCCTCATCTGCCCGGCCTTGAGATAATACTGCCCCGAGGCCAAAGTTTGATGAATCCGTTTGGATTACAAATGGCAAATCGTAGTCGGGGCAGGTCAGTATAGGTGCCGTGGAAAGCCTAACTTTTGCTTGTGAAAACGCCCGATCGCACTCTTCACTCCACTCGAATTTGCGATTTTTCTTTAGAAGCGCAGTTAGTGGTGCAATAAAAGTTGCAAAATCCGATATAAATCGGCGATACCACGACACCATACCCAAGAATTGGCGAACCTCCTTGACATTTCGTGGTGCTGGGAACTTCCTCAAACTCTCCACCTTCTCGGGATCGACATGAAGACCGCTTTCATCCACGACATAACCCAAGTAACGCAATTCCGACCTACAAAATTCGCATTTCGGTTCCAGGTCGCTTCCCAGTACCCTATCAATTAAACGCTGCCACGTTGCTGGTGCGTTTTGTAACCCAAACGGCATGCGTAAAAATTCGTACAACCCCCTGCCCGGCACTGTGAACGCAGTATACTGACGTGACGATTCCGCCATCGGAACCTGCCAATATGCGGATTTGATATCCATTGAGGACAAATACTTTGCGTCGCGGAGTTTGTCGAGTGTAGCTGAAACGTACGGAATCGGATATGCATCTCGTTCGGACACCTTGTTGACTTTTCTAAAGTCTACGCAAAACCGATACGTTCCATCCTTCTTCTTAATCAACAATATAGGAGAGGCCCAAGCACTTTTTGATGGCTGAATCACTGCATCCCTCAACATATCCTTTAGTTCTAGGTCGATATGCTTCTGGACAGCAGGTGATACCGGGTAATATCGCTGCTTTATCGGAGGTGATGTTGTTTTTATGATATGTTCCACCTCTGAAGTACGACCCAGATCATCACCCATCTCCGCGAATTCCTCCTCCAGTAGCTTCTCCAGTCGATCTCCCTCATCCCCATTCAATTTTGTCTTTGGATGCAGACATTCGATCGCTGCTAGACTCGGTTGCTCGGCAAAATCCCATTGTTCTCGACTAAGGTCGACAACTAACCCGAATTGCACCCAAAAATCTGCGCCAAGAATGAGTGAGTGAGGAAGTCTCTGGACGACTAAACACTCCATCCATCGTGTACGATCGTCCACCTGAATTGGCAGCCAAACCACTCCATCCACCGCACACTCATCCCCGTTAGCTAACTTAACAGACGAAGATTTGGCCGAGCTCAGTATTACCCCCTGTTCCTTTAGAACATTCCATCCATCTCTTCCCCAAATGGTGCGTGATGCCCCCGAATCCAACAACCCAACGAATTCTGCACCAAAGACGGTCACCTTCAAATGTGGCCGTATATCACCCTCTTTCGGAGTCAATGCGAAGCTAATAGGCGGTACAGTTTCGACATTCGTGCTCACTTTGCCGCTATTTAGTGAGCACGACTCGCGTTTCCCGAATCGGTTGTTGCAGTTTTCGGTTCCTGCCTTCCATTCCCATGATTCGGGTTCGGGCTGCAAACAGGACAATTAACTCGCAACACACCCACTTTCCCACATCCAAAACATTTCCGTGGCTCCTCGCATTCTCGTGACACGTGTCCCGGAGCCTTGCAGTTATAACACTTCAACTGTCTTGGAGCTTGACCTCGCGAGTTACTGTTGGACTCAGTACTATGTACCTCTGGCTTGATTTTCTCAGTGGAATCTACATATGCCAAGTCTCGTTCCAACAAATTACCTGTTCGGTGGCCAGGGGGAGGTTGAAACGCCTCCACTGAAAGTCTTGTGGCCTCTAAGGACCGACCCAATTTAATCAGTTCCCCAATCGAATCAATTTTTACCAACCCGAGCTGATGTTGATAAAATGGACTTATGTTTCGTCTGAGGACTCTTAATTTTTCCGCTTCTGTGCAAGTCGTTGAAAGGCGATTGAAGAGACTTTCCACTATAGCCACATAAACACCTATAGACTCATCCCTTCCTTGAGTTCTTCTCTTAATCTCGTCCATTAATCGGTCGTCGTAGTCGGGAGGGAGAAATTCGGCCCGTAGTTCCGTAACTAATTCGTCCCAATTCTTACATTTGTTCCTGTTGGCCCTCAACCACACCAGACCTTTCCCTTCGAACAGATCAATTGCTGAACGAAACAAAACTGCCTTTGAAATACCTCTTGCCACTCTCAATTCTTCCACCCTTTCAAGAAATGACGAAATTGATCCTTTCTCGCCCGAGAATTTCAGATCCCATTTCGCCACGCTTACTTTTGTCGCAGAGATTTGTTGTGCTGGGACCGAAGCGTTGTACGCTTCTTCATCTTCCTCTTCGGAAGAAACCTGCCCACTCTTCTCGTATAGAGTTCCCAATTGCAACAAAATAGACGATTTCGCCTTCATTTTCTGCGAAACTTCCTCTTTCGACGGTTCCGCACCTTCCAGACGTCTCAAACAAAATTGAATTTTCGTCCAAATTTTTTTATACTCCCCGGATGATTCCACCCCCTTGAAATCACCCAACAGGTCCTCAATTTCTGTGAGCTTGGACTGTACTGCAAGCAAGTCTTCTGCAAACTTGAATGGGTATTGCGGCAACAAAAATGAATCATCGGACTCCTTCTCCGCACGCAGTGCTGCTCTGAGTGATTTTCTCATTTCATCCACTTTGTCCGACATTATTCCCCGAATTGCCAACTCATACACCAATTCATCTTGGCTCAGTCTGTCCACAAAAATTTTAGTTTTATTCGACATTTTAATTACAGCCGTTCCCTGCACGTAAGAGAAATTACCGAGGGATTCTTGGTTGAAAAATTTCGAAGGAGGAAACAACAAAAAAAAAAAATAACAATATGAACGACTTAGAGTAAAAAGAAATCAATTCCCTTGCCCAAAAATTCTATACTAAACCAATCACTACTGATCGCTAATCAATGCCTACTGTGTTTAAAAAATAAAACAAAAATAAATAACCACAAAAACTGTCCCGAACCCCTTTTTGGGAATGCTACACCAGGGTAAAAAAAATAAAAAATTTGGAAATTCTCTTTATTGATTTAACGTATAATTATATGTTTTCGTCCTCCAAGAAAAGAAAAGAAAAGCGGTCACCACAGTCAAATTGCCGAATACTAACGGTATAGAGAAAAAAAACAAAAAAAAATATATATTACGATTATATTATATAAAAAAGTATGTCGCGTAATTCCAAAATTAACTTCTTACCAACCAACTCTCCATGCAGAAATTTGCACTTTCCTTGTGAAATCACACTTGCACTTCTTCACCAAACTTAAGTTTCCGAAAGAAAAAAAAACGATAATTTTAACCATTAATTGCCACCAAAATACGTTGGGCGCCAAATATTACGTTTTTTCCCCGTGGAGAACCGTTTTAAGACCCCAGCACTAAGGGGGCGAACGGGCCTTGTCCGGCCAACCCAGAGATGGGTCGTGGGCGCCAGTGATTCTGATTTAAGGGCCCCGTTCTAAATCTTCCCGACCGAATCACGAATTCGAGAAGAGTTTCGCGCGCATTTACCGGAAAACAACGGAAGGCGAGCTGGAACACGTCACAATTTACACCAAAAGAAGAAATTCAGAGTTTTACGCAACAATTCGACTTTAATTTTAATGTTCACTTGGCGAAGTAGTCGCCTACGAGAATAACCTACTTACTTGGTCTCTACTAACACATTTATCTATACCCTGGCTACGGTCCTTAAAGCTAGTGCGCCTCTGGTGCGTTGTCCCTCGATGGTTTCCTCCGACGTCGTTGCTCTGGTTATTGTAGTTGTTTAAATATCCTCGCGTTTCGGGCTTCGCTATTTCTCCCCTGGTCCTGTTGCCACTCTGAATTCGATTCGCACAACTCTACTCGTGCCGTCACCGACTTGTGACGCTCGAAGCACATACTTCTGGTTACTTTCAGGTAACCGCAAAAACTATCTCCACTAATAAATATACCTCGTCCACTCGGTAACTATCACTTGATCCAAAGAGGCCGTTTTCGGGTGTTGCACTTTCCTCGAAACCTCGGGTCAGCTTTTCGAATCGGTAAATCCCCGTTTTCCTGGGTCAACGACTGCTTTCTCCAGGTCGTTCACTTACACTTGATAACTTTCTCTTCTTCGGTAGCTTTCACTCTCGACCCGACTTTTTAGCATGGACCCAAACCTTGCAGACCTGCCTTACCGACTAGTACTTCTCGCAGTATAAGTCGCCATGTTTGCACTGAGTGATGTGATTGGTCCTCCGTGATGTGATCTGTCCCAAGCGAGGTGATTGGTCCTCCGTGATGAGGTCTGTCCCAAGCGATGTGATTGGTCCTCAGTGATGGGATTCGTGATTCGATGTTGCGTGTTGTGTGTTAATTTCCAATTGTAGTTTCAGTCTAACCCTAATCTTACTAGCTCATACTAATTCATATTTCCTATTCCTATTCTTAATATCTAACTATAACTAACTAATGTAACTCTAATTCGCTTGTACATATTCTTCATCCTAACATAACTATAATTCATTTTTCCTATATACTAATTCATATTTCCTATTCCTATTCTTAATATCTAACTATAACTAACTAATGTAACTCTAATTCGCTTGTACATATTCTTCATCCTAACATAACTATAATTCATTTTTCCTATTTTCGAGTTTAGCTCGACTTCCATGTGTGTGCGACGGGGTACTTAATTGATTAATTCCCTCCTTTGTGCTGGTACCTTTTTAGTTGAGACTGAAGGCCAATACGTGCGCAGAGGTGCTTTCACAAGGAGCACGCGTTGAAGTAGTTGGTAAGTTGGCCTATCTTCCTCTAAAAACATCATACACTTTTATTTACTGAACACTTTTCTTCTTTCCAGGATGACGATCAAAATTACGGCGTAACAAACTATTGGAAAAATAACACATACAAAATTTCAATGTCGTAGCTTAAACCCTTCTGAAGTTATCGACCAATATTCTTGAACACGGATTTGAGGATTTTGGCCACAAATAAACAAAAAATAATATATAACTTTTTTTCGTCCGAGGCTTGGTTCTATGCGTTACAAACTTTTGGGCTGGATTAAACTTATAATACTCTATATGATTTCATCTAGAGTATAAATATTGACGATATTTCTGTCAATGTGTGAGTGCCACAATTTTTTTGTAGTGGTTGCTTCTACTTCATTGAGAAATCGATAAGCTAGTTCCCTCAAAATCTGCAAATGCAAATATTTTTTACTGAGATTGTGAGGGAGAAGGAAAATCTCTAATGAGAAACTGATCAGGAGTGAAACGAACAGATATTATATCCGGTAAAAAATACTGACGATATTTCTGTGAATGTGTGTGTGAAAATATTTTTTGTTGCCATAAAAAGTTCTGGAACTGAGATATTTTTATGGTTACTGCTCGTAATTCCCTACTCTGGTAACTCTAGTTCGCCATAAATTCGATATTTGTAGCTCCTTGCAATACTAAATTTTATAGTTACTTTTGCGTTTATTCCATGGCCGACATTTTTTTAACCATAGATTAGATTTTTTTTTCTTTTCTAGAAATCTTCTATTTTTGAACATACTGGATTCAGAATTGGCTTCAAGCCAATTGAATAGCACCAAGCGTTTTTGGTGTGTTTTAGGGAAAATGTCCTTGTATCACAAGATAATAAAACTAACTGTACTATGATAACTGACGCTTTATTGAGCTTCTATGCAAACGATTCAGTCAGTGGTTGTAATGATACTGAAGTAAGTATGGACTGCGTTGAGGTGCACCGGCATGACCGTGTTGCCAGATTAAACATGCCGCCCACCTTGAAAGCCCTGGATTTCGAAATTAACTTGTTAATTGTCCACATGCAGTGGACACACGTTGACTACGGATCTCTTGAAGGCTCCTGTTGCCGTCTTCACAGTAACGGCTCTAACTAAGCCATCAGATCCAGGATTGACCTCGATTATGCGACCAAGCTGCCATTTCAACGGTGGCAAATTTGTGTCCTTTATGAGAACTAACGTATTAACGGTGATGTTGTTTGACTCGTCTTTCCATTTGGTTCTGTTTTGAAGTGTGTTGAGATAATCCGACGACCATCTATTCCAAAAGTGTTGATATAAAGCCCGCAATCGATTGTATCGATTCAGTCGATTGATGTTTTCTTCTTTGATCTGTGGCTCGATTATAGACGTGAGTGGAGCACCGATGATGTAATGTCCAGGAGTCAATGCTTGGAGATCGTTAGGGTCAGACGACAACGGAGAAATCGGTCGTGAATTCATGACTGCTTCAATTTGTATGATAATGGTGTTTAATTCTTCGTACGTAATTCGTGATGTACCAATAATACGATGCATGTGAAACTTAGCTGTTTCGACGGCAGCCTCCCACAGGCCTACGAAATGCGGTGACCGCGGTGGAATGAATGATGATTGTATCCTCTTGATGTTGTTGTGAATAAAACATACTGCAGTCACGATCGGCTGCAAGCCAATCGTATAATACTCTAGATGAATACTGAACTCCGATTTATATTGTAGTTGGGGATAAAGTAGAATTACGTGTGTGCATGTTGTATGTCCTTTATTAAGGACTGCCATTAGATTGCTATTCAAACCTAAAAGACAATATTCAGTGTTTAATTTCATATCCTGAACTAGGTAAGTCATCGAAAAAAAAGTCCTTTTTGAAGGACTTTCACATGGAAGGTGCAGGAAGGACTCACTCGATTTCTTACATATTTATCCTTTTCCTTGGAACCATTTAAAAATGAACGTGTACAAAATTTCAAATTCGTAGCTTGAAGCGTTCAAAAGTTATCGAAAAATATTGTTGAACACGTGTCTTAAGGATATTTTGTATGGCAGCTACCAGAAGGAGTAAAAGGATTTTGCTGACTAGTAAACCTGAACTTCGTTTTCACTCAAAACTAATTTGTACAAAATTTCGAGTTCATAGCTAAAAGAATACTTGAGTTATAGTGAGTTCCGTAAATTAAGTGAAGACTATTTGACAGGATATTTGTATGGCAGCTACACGAAGGACCAACAGGATTTTCTTCAAAATCATATATTTAACTCCAACTATTGGAAAAATAACACATACAAAATTTCAATGTCGTAGCTTAAACCCTTCTCAAGTTATCGACCAATATTCTTGAACACGTGTTTTAAGGATATTTTGTATGGCTACCAGAAGGAGAAAAAGGATTTCGCTGATTAGTAAACTCAAACTTTCTTTTCACTCAAAACTAACTTGTACAAAATTCCGAATTTGTAGCTAAAAGATTACTTGAGTTATAGTGAGTTTCGTAAATTAAGTGAAGACATTTTGACAGGATATTTGTATGGCAGCTACACGAAGGACAAACAGGATTTTCTTCATAATCATATATTTAGCTCCAACTATTAAAAAAGTAATACATACAAAATTTCAAAGTCGTAGCTTTAGGCGTTACGAAGTTATTGGTAAATATTCTTGAACACGTGTTTAAAGGACATTTTGTATGGCAGCTACCCGAAGGAGTAGGACGATTTTGCCCGTTAACGAACTTAGCCTTACAAATTCAACCAAACATCCAGATTCAAAATTTCAAGATCCTAGGTGAAGGCGTTCTTGAGTTATCGTGTTCACGGACAGACGGACGGACGGACGGACGGACGGACGGATGGACGGACGGACGGACGGACGGACGTCAAGCGGATTTGAGGTTTTTGGGCACAAATAAACAAAAAATAATATATAACTTTTTTTCGTCCGAGGCTTGGTTCTATGCGTTACAAACTTTTCGGCTGGATTAAACTTATAATACTCTATATGATTTCATCTAGAGTATAAAAAGTCGTCGTAGTTCTCCCAACTGCGACTTTGCCCCAACAAAATTAGTGGCATTATCAGAATACAGAACTGAACATTTACCACGACGTCCGATGAATCGTTTCAAGGCCAGAATGAAAGCCTCCGTTGTAAGTTCTGAAACCAGCTCCAAGTGCACTGCTTTCGTCGCGAAGCATATAAAGATCGCCACATACACCTTGATTGCAGCCTTGCCTCTGATGCGGGTAGTTATATACATCGGACCGCAAAAATCGATTCCCGTTGTAACGAATGGTCGTAATTGTTGGTGTTGAACGCGCTCCGGTGGGAGCTCACCCATTAATTGATTGGCGGAGGAGGGTCGACAACGAAAGCACTGAACACATTTGTGTACTATTCTCCTGGCAGTACTTCTGTTGAGGATATTTAATCTACGAGTAAAACGACCGATCACTTGTGAAGTTGGACGAGAACAGACAGTTTATTAGACAGAAGCTACATAACAGAGTAATACACAGTAATTCGTTAGCAGTGATATAAGTGGGGTTACCATGATGGTCAAATAGAGGCAAACTACTTTAACACTCCCACTTTTGATCAATTTGACAATTTTGACAATTTTTGTTACTTTATACATAATGTAACTCGAATAAAATTTAATTCAAACATAATTCAATTCAGATGTAATGTAATTCAAATATTTAATTCAAATATAATTCAACTCAGATATAATGTAATTCAAACATTTACAACTCCAATTAAAGATCTTAATTTCTCAAATTTATATTTACTTAATGGTTTTGTAAATATGTCTGCCAATTGGTTCTCGGATGTGACGTACTGGATCTCGAAGTCCTTGTTGTTATATTTCTCACGAATGAAGTGGTAGCGTACGTCTATATGTTTTGTACGCCGATGAAACTCTTGATTTTTGATTAGTCGAATGGCTCCTTGATTGTCCACATTAAGTTTCGTTAAGCAGTTGCTGTGCGGAACTAATTCACTCAACAGATGTTGCAGCCAAATAAGTTCCTTTACCGCCTGCGCTGCGGCCACAAATTCGGATTCCGTTGTGGACAACGATACGCACTTTTGCCTCTGCGATGACCAGGAAACTGGAATGTTATCAATCATAAAAATGAATCCAGTAGTAGAACGACGAGTTTCCCTGTCCCCAGCGTAGTCAGCATCACTAAAACAATTCATAGAAAAGACTTGACATTTTTTAAAGAGAATACCCATTTTTCTTGTTCCGTTGATATACTTCAGGATGCGTTTCACTGCATTTACATGCACTTGGGTCGGCGCGTCTAGATTGCAAGAAACCACTCCCACTGCGAATGCAATGTCCGGCCGAGTGGCAACGGCCAGGTACATTACACTTCCTACAGCCTCTCTGTATGGAAACTTAATGCACTCCGAAGATTTATTGTCAGCATTGGTACTGGTTTCAGCTGGAGTTGAAACTGTTTTCGATGTATCCATGTTGAATCTCTTTAGAACACGATCGACATAAAGCTCCTGATTAATATGAATCGAACCATCAGAATTTCTTTTAATTTGAATCCCAAGAAATAGTTCTAAATTCATGGTGGTTATCTCGAACTGCTGCCGTAGAAATGCAATGAGCTTCATCGCATGTTCTTCTTTTGCTGCTATAAGTCCGTCGTCAATATAGATAGCCAGTATCATCCGTCCTTTGACACCATCGCTGATAAATACGCAAGGATCCATTTTGCTCACAATTAGGTCAAACTCTTTCAGAACCCTGCTGAATTTTTGGTTCCAGCACCGAGAGGTCTGTTTTAAACCATATAGACTTTTATGGAGTTTGCAGACTCGACCTGAACCATCGTCGAAACCTTCGGGTTGCTGCATATATATCTCCTCATGGAGGTCGCCATTAAGAAATGCAGTTTTTACGTCGAATTGGGTAAGATGCAGTCCTTCATTTGCCGAAATCGCAAGTGTGGCACGTGTCGAAGTAAATTTCGCGACCGGACTGAATGTCTCCAGGTAGTCCGTACCATATTCTTGAGTAAAACCTCGAATAACAAGCCTGGCTTTATATCGTTGTTGATTTGGGCCTAAACTTTTCAGTTTATAAATCCACTTGTTATCAATTACTTTTCTCTCCTTCGCTTGATTGACTAAATTCCAAGTATGATTTTTACGAAGGCTCGTCATCTCCTCCATCATTGCAGTCTTCCAGTGTACACTATCTTTGCAAGTGACTGCATCTGCATAGTTCCTCGGTTCTCCTTGGGCGAGAAAAGCATGTTTTTCTATTAAACTATACATACCGGTGGCATTCCTCTCCTGTCTGTTGCGCAATCTAGCCTTGATTGGCAGTTCCTCAGAATCAGTTTCATGACGCTCAACTATGTTGATGTTTTCAATTTCAGCTACACTGTCATCAGCTGATTGGAAGTCGTTTTCGTCGTTTGTATCCCGATTTTTATCTTCGTCTTCAAAATTAGCTGAAGAAATCTCCGGAACGTCTGTATCAATTGATCTGTTATCGAAGGACTCAAAATTAACAGTTTCATTTGGGTTAACGGTGATCATGTTTTGAAAATCATCTGAATGATCATTCCTCTCTCTAAACACCACGTCCCGCGATGTTTTTAGTTTTCGTGATGAAGGTATCCAGATTCGATATCCTTTGGTGTTTTCCTCATATCCGACGAAAATTCCCTTCTCTGCCTTTAAATCCAATTTTTGGCGTTTTTGTTTCGGAATATGAATGAAGGCTTCTATTCCAAAAACCTTGAAGTCACTAATGTTGGGCACTTTTCCACACCATAATTCATACGGGCTTGTTCCTAACACTGAACTGGTGCCTGTGCAATTCAAGATATGCACTGCAGTATTAACTGCCTCTGCCCAATATTCCTTGGACAAATTTTGACCGTATAACATTGTGCGAGCTGCCTCAACGATTGTGCGATTCTCTCGCTCGGCTTTGCCGTTCTGTTCAGGTGTGTATGGCACTGTGGTTTGATGAACAACTGAATGTTTCGACAGAAGGGAATTCATATCTCCATTGACGAACTCACATCGGTTATCAGTACGAAGCATTTTCACGGGATATCGACTTTCACTTTTGGCACGATTTAGAAATTTCTCGGTCACACTGCAAGTTTCAGATTTGCTTTCTAGGAAATAAACAACTTTAAAGTGAGAAAAGTGGTCCTTAAATAATAGGAAATATCGTGATCCATTTAGTGACGTATGCTCCATTGGACCACATACATCTGCGTGCACAAGTTCTCGAGGTTGCTTTGCTTGGAAGTTGCTTTTCGGAAACGGCACCCGATGGTGTTTTCCGAATATGCAAGCATCGCACGAAAAATCACCATCCACAAATTTTATGTCTTTCTGGCTTAGAATGGATTTGATGTGCCTGACGTTTTGGGGTCCCATTCGCTCATGCCACACTTTCAATGGCAAAACTTCCTTCGTAGCCGTATTAGCCATAGCTTCACTATACTTCACTTTAAAGCACATTTTAAATAGTTGCTGTTCTCGTTCACCTACCGCTACAACTGAATGATCTGTTTATACTCTAGATGAAATCATATAGAGTATTATAAGTTTAATCCAGCCCAAAAGTTTGTAACGCATAGAACCAAGCCTCGGACGAAAAAAAGTTATATATTATTTTTTGTTTATTTGTGGCCAAAAACCTCAAATCCGCCTGACGTCCGTCCGTCCGTCCGTCTGTCCGTGAACACGATAACTCAAGAACGCCTTCACCTAGGATCTTGAAATTTTGAATCTGGATGTTTGGTTGAATTTGTAAGGCTAAGTTCGTTAACGGGCAAAATCGTCCTACTCCTTCGGGTAGCTGCCATACAAAATGTCCTTAAAACACGTGTTCAAGAATATTGGTGGATAACTTCAGAAGGGTTTAAGCTACGTCTTTGAAATTTTGTATGTGTTATTCTTCCAATAGTTGGAGCTAAATATATGATTATGAAGAAAATCCTTTTAGTCCTTCGTATAGCTGCCATACAAATATCCTGTCAAAATGTATTCACTTAATTTACAAAACTCACAATAACTCAAGTAATCTTTTAGCTACGAATTCGGAATTTTGTACAAGTTAGTTTTGGAGTGAAAAGGAAGTCGGAGTTTACTAATCAGCGAAATCCTGTAACTCCTTCTGGTAGCTGCCATACAAAATGTCCTTAAAACACGTGTTCAAGAATATTGGTCGATAACTTCAGAAGGGTTTAAGCTACGAGATTGAACCTTTGTATGTGTTATTTTTCCAATAGTTGGAGCTAAATATATGATTATGAAGAAAATCCTATTAGTCCTTCGTGTAGCTGCCATACAAATATCCTGTCAAAATGTATTCACTTAATTTACGAAACTCACTATAACTCAAGTAATCTTTTAGCTACGAATTCGGAATTTTGTACAAGTTAGCTTTGAGGGAAAAGGAAGTTCGAGTTTACTAATCAGCGAAATCCTTTTACTCCTTCTGGTAGCTGCCATACAAAATATCCTTGAAACACGTGTTCAACAAAATTTTCCGATAACTTATGAACGCTTCAAGCTACGAATTTGAAATTTTGTACACGTTTATTTTTGAATGGTTCCAAGGAAAAGGATAAATATGTAAGAAATCGAGTGAGTCCTTCCTGCACCTCCCATGTGAAAGTCCTTCAAAAAGGACATTTTTTTTATGACTTACCCAGTCCAAGGTATGAAGTTAAACACTGAATATTGTCTTTTAGTTTTGAGTAGCAATCTAATAGCAGTCCTTAATAAAGGACATACACATGCACACACGTAATTCTACTTTATCCCCAACTACAATATAAATCGGAGTTCAGTATTCATCTAGAGTATTATACGATTGGCTTGCAGCCGATCGTGACTGCAGTATGTTTTCTTATAGAATTTGCACGAATCACTATCAGAAACGAATTCAAGCCCTTTATCGAGGGCACAAACAACACATTTGACAGGTGTTTTTCTGTCCACAATTTTCCATTGTATGCCAAAATATTGACGTCTCCAACGCCGACTGCTTGAATGGCTTCTCCACTTCCAAGTTTGACGTTAATTTGTTCTGTAACCTCCTTGTAGTTAGCGAACCATTCTCTTCTATTAGTCATATGGTCGCTTGCTCCCGAATCAAGGTACCAATCTTCGCCATTCTTCGATATTTTCTTCATCAAAGCGTCACATATGAGTGCTTCGCCTTTCGATGCACTACCAGCTTTTTTGCGATCAGCTGTTTCCCTTTTGGAAGGACAGTCTCTCTTCCAGTGTCCGATTTCATGACAATTGTAGCACTTTCCGGGCTTCGGAAGTTTCTTTGTTTGCGCTTGCTTTCTTGTCTTTCCTCTAGACAATAGTAGAGCAGTTGATTTTGATATATGTGGCGATGACGTCAAATTCAACCGCGCTTCTTCCATTACCAGGCGCGAGGTAAGATTATCTAGCGTTTGTTGTTCTACAATTGCGGATTCCCATGCAGAAATGAAATAGCTGAAAGTTTTAGGTAAGGTCATTAGAATTTTGGTTATTACCATGCTCTGCGAAACGTCCTCGCCAATATCTTTAAGTTGTCTGACGATGTTCTCCAACTTTGATATATGGGTTGCTACATCATCTGCTGGATCCTTTTCGAATGCGTAGAAACGCTGCTGTAGCAGCGTACATTCGCTTTCGATGCCTGCTCGTACAGGGCGCGAAGTTTCCGCCACATTTCTGCTGCAGTTTCACAATTGACTATATGTCGAAGCGGTGTAGCCCCAATGCTTGTTGCGAGAATTCTCTGCGCTTTGCTGTCGGATTTCTTCCACGCAAGCAGATGATTATCAAATATCGACTGGGCTTCATTTTCATCTTTCAGTGGTGATGGTTTCGAGCCATCAACATACTCGTATAATCCGGATGCATTTAGTAAAATCGTCGCTTGAAATTTCCATACCGAATATTGGTCGGAATTTTGCAGCTTCTTAATTTTAAATGTTTCACTTTCCAGTTTAGGTTACCAAAAAAAACCTTTTTCCTCTCAAAAAAATATTTATTCCCGCGTACCGAAATCGAAGACCTTTATAATTCGCCGTACGTTAAATTATAAACTTTTAAAAGATTCCGCGCGTTTTTCAAGATTACTTTTTTTTTTTTGCCGACTCGTGGTCTGGGCCCATAACCTGTTGAGGATATTTAATCTACGAGTAAAACGACCGATCACTTGTGAAGTTGGACGAGAACAGACAGTTTATTAGACAGAAGCTACATAACAGAGTAATACACAGTAATTCGTTAGCAGTGATATAAGTGGGGTTACCATGATGGTCAAATAGAGGCAAACTACTTTAACAACTTCTTCCTCCTATCGGCCAGTAGTGCTGCCGAATACTGTTGAGCAAAGCAAGACATCCTGCATGTAGCATAATTTTATGGAAATGGGTAAAAAGAGCGTCTATTACTGGGTAAGACTTAGGCAATAATATTGGATGTTTGGCATCATATTGTAATTGTGAGTGCTTGAGACGACCTCCCACTCTAATAAGACCCTCATGGTCAATGAAGGGAGTTAATACTTTTAATGCACTACGTCCAGGCAGTTCCTTTTGTGACGCAAGAGTGTCGAACTCTACCTTGAAGAACTGTTGCTGTAGTATTTTGATAATTGTCTTACAGCCTTGATCTAGCTCCTTGATCGTAAAATGTCCTGACGAACGCCTGGTACGATTGCGGCATGTTGTGATAAATATTGTGACATATGTGAAAACTCGCTGTAAGCGAGAAAACGAATTAGAGTGTTTATGATTATCTAGCAAAGTCGTTGGTTCTGTGGCGACTAACATCAAGTATTGTTTGCGCTCCTCTGGTGGGTTCTTCACTTTTATGAATGTAGCTCACTTCGATGATTCACTTGAACATTCTTTCAGAAAATGTGGACCACTGAACCAGAATGTTGGTGACACTAGTTCTTCCGGGTACACGCCTCGGCTGATAAGATCGGCAGGGTTATTTTCACTTCGAACGTGTCTCCACATGTAACCTTTTGTGAGCTCTTGTATTTTTCCTACACGATTCGCGACAAATGTGGACCATTTATAAGACGGTTCTGATATCCATGTAAGAACGATGGTAGAATCACTCTAACAGTAGACCTGCTTTATAGGAAAGTCTAATGCCGGCAAAGTGTGCTGAAGTAGTTCAGATAGAACCAAGGCCGCATTTAGTTCTAAACGAGGAAGTGATATATTTTTTAACGGTGCTACTCTTGATTTACCGCATAGAAGTCGTACTTGTGCTGGACCTTGACTCCCGATGGACCGGCAATATATACATGCGCCATACGCCTTTTCACTGGCGTCTGCAAACCCATGTATTTCTACGGAATTCGAAGATCATTGATGCCGATTATTTGTTGATGATATTTCTGCCATTGTGTCTCCAGCTGCTGGGGGAGTGTCTCATCCCAGTGAATATTAAGTTTCCACAGATTCTGCAACAGAATTTTCCCTTTGACGACAATTGGGTTGATGATTCCTAATGGATCAAAAATACGAGCAACTTCAGCTAATATCCGTCTTTTGGTGAATGGGCGTCTGCTTTCGTTGTCAGTAGTCTGGTGCAGGAACATGAAACTGTCTTGGTTGGGATTCCAAATGAGCCCTAAAGCTTTGACAACCTCGTTATTGTTGATGTACATTAAAGGCTCCCTTTCTTCCGATGGTATGTGTCTAATAGCCTCTAAATTATTTAAGCACCATTTACGAAGCGGAAGTTGGCCGCGCTCTAGTAACGCAGTAGTTTGGTGTATGATGTTCGATAATTGTTGCAAGAAGTTAGATCCTGACATCATGTTATCCACATAGAAGTCGCGATTAAGTACCTGAATTCCTAGCAGGTATCTTTCTGCTTCATCCATGGCGAGTTGCTGAAGAGTTCGTATTGCCAAAAATGGCGCAGATTTCGTTCCGTACGTAACTGTCGTCATCCGGTATCCTTGAAGATCGTCTTCAGGGTTGTTACGCCAAATAATGCATTGCCAATTGCGATCATTTTCTTGCATTGAAACTTGGCGATACATTTTGACAATGTCAGCTGTCACAACGTAGCGGTAGGTGCGAAAACTTATTAATAAACTGAACAGGTTGGGCTGTATAGTTGGACCAGCCATTAGTACGTCATTGCCAAAAATGGCAATGTCCACTCGAAGATTTGCAGGAGGCGTCGAATACGACCCGCAACTTTGTGCTTGAGCTATCATCTTTGAGGACGCCGTGATGAGGCATGAAGTATCTTACTGCTTTAGAATGTGTTGCGACATCAAAAGGTTTTATATGATTTAAGAACAAGTATTCCTCCATAAATTCTGTGTATTGTTGTTTCAGTGTAGGAAGTCTACACAGTTTCTTTTCCAAAACTAAAAACCTTCTAAGTGCGATTTCAAAAGATTCCCCAATAATATCGGTGGACTTCATGAATGGAAGTCGAACAGCATACCGACCGTCTGACAAACGACGACTGTTCTGGACGAAGTGTTGTTCGCATCTTTCTTCCTCCTCTGACAATGATGTGGTTGGCGCTCCGTAGTTTTCTGAGATCCAGAACTGTTGAACAAGGTGATCTAGTCTATCATCAGACTCTTCGTTGCCTTGAATGCATGTGTTCGCTGCGACCGTGACACATGATGAAGTTCCCGTAGGTCCAGCAACGATCCATCCCAATAACGTTTTCTGGATCGTAGGTAGGTTGTTGCCAATTTTGATTTGACCGACTGGAAGTAGTTCAAAGAATAATGTCGCTCCGATGAGAATGTCGACACGTTGAGGCAGATGAAACGTTGGATCGGCCAAGACAATGTTGTCAGGAATGTTCCATTCCTGGGTGTCGATCCTATGATTTGGCTGGACAGCTGTTAATTTACGAAGGACAAGGGCATCAATAGTTGCCCTGAAGTTCGACTGACGTGACTGCAATGACAGTTGTACTGAGTGATGAACCAGAGAGTCTGTTTCTCCAATTCCATTAACGATCACGTTGACCTTAGTTCGCTTCAACTTCAATAGCTGCGCACAGTGCTCTGACACAAAGTTCATCTGAGAACCAGAATCCAATATAGCTCTGCAGGTTAATAGTGCCCCAGTGTGATCCTCAACATTGATTAGCGCGGTGGCTAGTATGGAGGCTTGATGACTGGCACAATCGCTGATGTGTAAGGTGGAGGTTGAATTTGTGTTATCTGCGATGAGAGCTGCCGCTTGACTTTGATCGGTCTTTGGCTCTACGTCATTCTTGACTACGTTAGGATGAGACTCAAAGTGTAGAAGCGTGGGATTTTTTACATATTTGACACCTACCTGCCTTACACTGACGGATACCGTGATCGGGATTCAGGCAATTGATGCACAAATTTCGCGTCTTTGCTTCACTAAAGAGTTGAACGGGTGTAAGTTTCAGCCAATCTTGACATTTAAAGACAGAATGAGACGTGTCTTTGCATATTATGCATCGTTTTGAAACAGCCGTTGCTGCAGCAGTTGATATGAACGTTGTTGAATTATGAATTCTATTTTGATTCGGTTGTTTTGTCATTTGACGTTGACTGACGTTTGGCAATTGACGTTGACTGACGTCTACTGAAATGATGGCAAGTGCCCGACAACGGCATTCTAGAAACTGGCAAAACTGGTCATGTTGGTATCTCTGTAGTGGTAGAACACTCCTGCCACTTTGCTTGTGTTTCGATGTCCATTTTACTTGCTATTAAATGCAGCAACAGAGAATCTGCGAGTTGTTCCTTGGATTCTATGGATAACAGTGCGCGAATGTGACAGTTCGCGGAGTCCAAAACATCTCTTAATTGTTGGGTTAATTTCTTACCTACACTAGGCAAGCCGAAAAGTTCAGCAATGTGAGATCGGACGATAAATGATTCGTCTTCGTAGCGCTCCCTCAATGCAGCAAGCGCCTCTCGATAATTTTCGGGTGTGAGCTCTAACGACGATACTATCTTTGAAGCATTGCCGGCGAGACATGACCTCAAATGATGAAACTTCTCTATATCATCCAGGTCATTGTTTCCATCTACCATTTGTTCAAACAGGCTGATGAAGTCGAGCCACTTTGTAGGTTCACCACTAAATTTAGGAAGCAGAATGTTAGGTAAATGTACGGAGCGTCGCTGTGTCACTTCGGATGTCGATTGGTTTCCTATTGTTGCTTCACTAAACTTTCTGGTACCGCGTTGAATGTATGTTAGCAACTTAGTTTTTATGTTGCAATAGCATTCTTCGTATTGATCGTGTTTGTCGGAATTTACCTCCCCTTCATCCAATATTTTGATTGCTGCCTGAACCCGATTAAACGTGGTGAAGTATGATTCGAGGAGTTGAAGTTTAGTCTCCAATTCTGGAATGCTTGCATCGCTGGCTCGCTGCTCTGCATATGTCTTCATCTTTGTCTGCTGCATCGTCGCTACTCCACGCTCCAATCTCAATTTGGAAAGATTCTTCGCATCCGCAGCGATTTTGCCTGAAGATTGCTCTTCGTCGGACGTAGACATGTTTTATGTTCAAATGCGACTGATATTTCCGATGGTGATCGTACAAAACTCTGTTCTTCACTTCAATCACACGTTTACACACGCGGTTCGAACGGTAAATTGAAGAGCAATTTTCTAACTTTGCAATATTTGCAATAAAACTTTAATCTTCGGATTTTAACATCCGACTCGACGGACCATGAATAACACCAAGCGTTTTTGGTGTGTTTTAGGGAAAATGCCCGAGTATCACAAATAATAAAACTATGTAACTGTGCAATGATAAATTATGCTTTATTGAGCTTCTATGCAAACGATTCAGTCAGTAGTTGTAATGATACTGAAGTAAGTATGGACTGCGTTGAGGTGCACCGGCATGACCGTGTTGCCAGAGTATGTTCATCTAGATGAAATACTTAACTGCGATTTATATTGTAGTTGGGGATAAGTTTTAAGTAGTTTAAGTAGTTTGCCCTTTATTAAGAACTTCTATTTGGTTGCTACTCGAAACTAAAAGACAATATCATCAGTGTTTAATTTCATGTCTGGAAATAGATGAGTCACCGAAAAAATTTTTTACTTTTTCAAGGATTTCCTTGTGGGAGATCCAGAAAGAACTCATTCGGTTTCTTATATATTTATCCCTTTACCTGGAACCATTTAAAAATAAATGTGTACAAAATTTCATATTCCTAGCATGAAGCAATCAAAAGCTACCGGAAAATATTGTTCAACACGTGTCTTAAGGACTTTTTGTATGGGAGCTAGCCGAAGGAGTACAACGATTTCGCTGAGTAGTAAACTTGAACCTTGTTTTCACTCAAAACTAATTTATACAAAATTCCGCATTCGTGGCTGACCGTTTTCTTAAGTTTTAGTGAGTTCCGTAAATGGAGTGAAGGCATTTTGACAGGATATTTTCATGGCAGCTGCACAAAGGACTAATGAGATTTTATTACGGCTCGAACTATTGGAAAATCAACACATAAAAAATTTAGGAGTCGTAGCTTAAACCTTTCTGAAGTTATAGGCCAATATAATTGAACCCGTGTTTTAAGGACTTTCCGAATGGAAGCTACCCGAAGAAGTATCGGAATTTTACTGACTAATGAACCAAAATTTCATTTTCACTCAAAACTGATTTAATAATTTTCAAGATTCTAGGTCAAGGCGTTCTTGAGTTATCGTCCGCACAGACAGACGTTAAGCGGATTTGGGGTTTTGGCCACTAATATCAAACATAATAAACAACTTTTTCTTTTTCTAGAGTATATAATAAAATATTTATTTATTTCTTTATAATCATGTCCTGCTCAGATAAATCTGCGCAGGCATCGTTTTAAAGTGCAAAGCCCATAAGGGGACAAATTGCACTGCTTATAAATGTATAATAAAATAATATATGTACTCTCTAATTTCATCTAGAGTATAAGCAGTAGACACGATTGCAAACCAGAAAAACCGGTAACATAGAAAATTCTTACAAAGCTTGCTTCACTTCCATTACATTTCTGTTAGTTGTCTCGCTTTTACCTGAAATGATTTGCCATAAACAGGTGGGGAGTGTATGTGAATGACATCGCAGCGGTTGCGAATGTTTGCATTCGACATGTAAACCGGCCTTAATAATGTTAGCTTATTTATTTGAATGATTGCAGAAAAAAGTTTTGATCAATTTTGAAAGTGGTATCTTACAAGAAGCTATTTAAACGAGAAACTTAACTTTCAGAAAAAGATTCGTTGCCTCAAAACGTCCGACGTTAAATTTCGTCCGGACTATGAACCAAATTTTCATGTGTAAGAGTAATAGCAAAGACTATCTATAACAAGACTAGACTTAATACTTATGCATTTTTTGTGTAAAAAAAACAAAAAATCATTGCATAAGCGGAACAAAGAATTCCGATTGAACAATTCCAATTCCATATTCTTATGGATATTCACATGCGAAGAAAAGAGTACGCTAATATGCAAAAATGAATGAATGTTCTATTCTCAATAGTGATGGGTCCATACCGATATATGGTGATATCACCTAATACGAATATATTCATTACGCGGTATTATAATATCTAAACTAATATTTGAATATTACTAATATCTACTGTATCATATTGAGCTGGTGCTTGTTGGAAAACAATTTTCATGAAATGATCATCGAATAGAGATTTATAACTATATTTGGTGAAGTTAAGCTAAAGAAAACATTGCGGTATTTAAATTTTAAATGTCAATATGATCGCGAAAATACCCTATTATTAGCAGCTTATTGCAGAATATCTCATTGCTGAAAAAATGTTAACTCGGTATAGACCTATGAACACAAAACCGAAAATACATGAAAATCAAAACTAAAAAAACTAACAAAGATGTTAAACGTTACGAACTTACCCCATTTACCCTTGCTCAAACTTACGAGGTGCGAGGAGGTCGTCGGATTTACTCTACTATCCTTTTCATTGTCCAATATATGTTAGTTATATTTAATCCAATTGTTATTTCCAAATATAACAACACCCACCCTTTCCTTTTTATATAACGCCTAGATTTAGCAATCAATTTTTCCTTTACTTACTAGGATCCAAATTGCACTAATTTACCAATCTACTCTTCTTTTCGTTATACAATAAATTTCATACATTGTCATTTATATCTTCAAAGCAGACAGTCCTTTCCCATCCGATAAATGTTGAATTCGTTGTTTAAATCTAACATAATCTCCTTTACTCATTTACACTTTCCTTATTTAATGTGTAGGTGGTAGGTGCGAAATTGCACAGGTGTACTTTCCCTGACCCTTTCCATCTTAAAGTGCCTCCTTCTTTCTCTAGAATGCGCTCAATATAGTAGTAAATTTTTAGTTTTCTATGCTTTGCGGTTCTCGAAAAATATTGAATAATATTTTTTTCCTTTTCACCTTCTCCCGACATCGCCCACTACAATCACACCTTCAAGATTGTTTTCCCTGCTAGAAATCTACTGGGCCAAATTCCAGTAAAATTCCAACTACTGCGTGTGAACCCCACCAATGCCATTCGTCGGCGATACCACTTCTGCTTGCTCCACAACGGCGGACATGTTGAAAATTATTTGTAAACGTAATAAACTAAATAAACGTAATAAACTATACTTCAACTCTTTTATTTCGTCCTCACTATTATTAATCATACTCCTTCGGCGAATGACGGGTGTCAAACCAGATTTGCTTGAAGGGAACGTGCTTGATAATTGTTAGCCCCGCTCCTTTAAAATTTAACCTATGAAGAAATTGTGTTATCAAACGTATAGTGAAATTTTATGGGCTTTCCGAAAATGTAATAAAATTTGATGGTTAATCAGGTCCTTCTTGGAGAAAACAGAAATTTTTTGTATTTTTTTTTAATTTTTTATTATTTTTGTGTCATTTAAATGAATTTTTCTCAAAAAGGATAACACTGATTGACACAGTTGATAGCAATTAGAAAGAAGAATTTGTGTCCTTTCCAACGAGCCCAGAATTATTACGTTACGCTAAGTACGGCAGAAGTTAGAGATCAAATAGTGATCACAGGTACGATGAAAATCCTTCGTCCTTAAAATCGCGCTATCTCCTTAACGGTGCAAAAACGGGAGTATGTGTAGAACGATTTTCTACTCAGGACAAGTTCCTCTATCTCCTATTTTCGTTTGAACCTCAGTACTAGTTACACCCTGTATACAGAAACTAAATTTTATCTTCTTGCTGTAATTGGATCGGAAGATATTGATGTCCAAAGTTTTTCAACCCCCACCTTGACACCCCACCACCCCCCATAAATTTTTTAGATCTTATCTAATCTTCCATTATCCCTTAAGAGAACCACAAAGTTTCAACCTTCTGAGATCAACCGTTCAGGAGATATGGATTTTAGAATGTTTCAATCCCAGCTTTCAAGCGTTTCGGAAACATTTTTTTTCCGCCCACTCCCACACCCTTCAACCTATATCTACAATTGTTTAAGCAATTGGGTCCACGATCATAGTTCTACATAAGTTTTAAATTTCAGCCTCCTAGCATAAGCGGTTTCTGAGATCTAGGAACCAACATTTTTCATCTTAAACGCTTCCCCTCCCCCCCTTACACATCTCTCCGCCACAAAAGACACTCCATCACCATCCATCGGTCCCATGATATGATATTGGAATATTCCCTATCATATATTAGATCAGATTTCCATATTCGTATGTATTCACTGATATCACATATTCCTATGGATTCGCTGATATCAAATATTCACTAATATTTTATATTCACTAATATATTATATTCACTAATATTTTATATTCACTAATATTTGATATCAGCGAATCCATAGAAATATGTGATATCAGTGAATACATACGAATATGAATATCTGACCTAATATATGGTAGGGAATATTCCAATATCATATCATGGGACCGATGGATGGTGATGGCGTGTCTTTTGGAAAGGATTGAGGGGGGCGGATGTGTAAGGGAGAGGAAGGAGTAGCGTTTTAGATGAAAAATGTTGGTTTCTAGATCTCAGGAACCGCTAATGCTAGGTGGCTGAAATTTAGAACTTATGTAGAAATAGGATCGTGAACCCAATTGCTTAAAAAATTGTCGATATAGGTTGAAGGGTGTGGGAGTGGGGGGAAAAACAATATGTCCGAAACGCTTGAAAGCTGGGATTGAAACATTCTAAAATCCATATCTCCTGAACGGTTGATGTCAGAAGGTTGAAACTTTATGGTTATCTAAAGGGATAATGGTAGATTAGATAAGGTCTAAAAAATTTATGGGGGGTGGTGGGGTGTCGAGGTGGGGGTTGAAAAACTTTGGACATCAATATCTTCCGAACCAATTACAACAGGAAGATAAAATTTGGTTTCTGTATATAGGATTACAAGTGGAGTCTACTGAATGTAAACTTTTTGAGGGGGGAGGTGAAGCACAAAAGTGAGGGGCCATTCCCTTGAAAAAAATAGATTTTTATATCTCAAGAACAGTACCAGATATGATCTTAGAAATTTTACTGGAGTTTGGCCCAGTAGATTTCTAGCAGGGAAAACAATTTTGAAGGTGTGATTGTAGGGGGCGATGTCGGGAGAAGGTAAAAAGGACAAAAATATTATTCAATATTTTTCGAGAACCGCAAAGGATAGAAAACTAAAAATTTACTACTATATTGAGCGCATTCTAGAGAAAGAAGGCAGGCACTTTAAGAAGGAAAGGGTCAGGGAAAGTACACCTGTGCAATTTCGCACCTACCACCTACACATTAAATAAGGAAAGTGTAAATGAGTAAGGGAAGATTATGGTAGATTTAAACAACGAATTCAACATTTATCGGAAGTGAAAGGACTGTCTGCTTTGAAGATATAAATGACAATGTATGAAATTTATTGTATAACGAAAAGAAGAGTAGATTGGTAGATTAGTGCAATTTGGATCCAAGTAAATAAAGAATAAATAGATCGGTAAATCCATAATATGAGAAGGGGTCGATGGGAAAGGAATATCATGATATTCGAATATTTGATTTCGGCATATTCCTAATATCTAATATATCCAAATATTAGTAATATCATAGCGAATACTAATATATTCGTCTCATCTCTTATTCTCAAGTGTTTCAGCATACAAATTTATAGGAACAATATGAGAAATGAAATCACACAATCACAGCTGAGCTGTGTCTGCACATGATTTGATGTAATATTTTTTATAGGCGTTCTGTGATGATGTCATTATATTGGTGAATGCGACTCGTTATCAGTTTTTGTCTCTTTTCTAATCATGCATCATGCTATTGCTATCTACTTCCCTCATCTCATTAAATAAAGAAACCAAGGTAAAATTTTTATAAGAATAATACTGCGTAGTGTCCTGTCTTATTGTAGATAGTCTTTGGTAATAGTAGCACTTCTGTCACATTGTCACTTTAACCGCTTCCTGGGCTTTAAACCAAAAAGTAATAGAGTTTCGACTATATTTTTAAAAAAAAATTTATTGTGTGCGAAATCACCACCTCTTCTCTGTTTAGCTTTCATTTAGAACTCCTTAAATCACAGGGTTAACCAAATTGCACAATAACGGAAAATTTGTAAATTTCAAAATTTCAACTCCTACACACTCTATTGGTGGTCATTTATGCTTGAGTTTAGGGCAAGAAAAGAGGTTGGGTGTATTACAGTACAAAATCAACTTACTCCTTGGGAAAGTTTTTATAGAAACATTGATTTTGAGGAAATAGCCTCTGCAAAAATAAGCGACGAGCAGCTTTTGGAAGTAAACAATTTGACAAGTTTACATATGGTACCAATTTCGTTACCCAACTCCAAGCTTCGACTCTGGTGTGATAATTCTTTATCGGTTCTTCGTCCGTACATTCCGGAGCGTTTAAGAAAGAAAGTTTACTTTACACAGTTTGTCACATCCAGGAATTAAAGCAACTACAAAACTTGTGAATAGGAAATTTATGTGGCCTTCAATGAATCAGGATGATCGTGCTTGGTCCAAGCAGTGTAGCTTTTGTCAAAAAGCAAAGATTACCAGATTAGTTAAAAGTCCTATAGGATCATTTAACGCCGTTTCCGAAAAATTCGAAGTAATTCATTTAGATATCATAGGTCCCCTTCCTTCATCAAATGATTATCGGTTTTGTCTTACTATAATTGATAGATTCACAAAATGGCCGGAAGCTTTTCCTATTGCCGACAATTTCGCTAAAACAGTAGCATCCACTCTCATTAGAGAATTTTTTCCACGTTTTGGTATACCCCTTTCAATCATAACGGATCAGGGAAGGCAAATTGAGTCACACCGAACAACAGCTTATAACCCAAAGGCCAACGGAATGCTCGAACGTTGGCATAGAATTCTGAAAGAAGCCTTATTATGCAAATCTATTACAAACTGGTCGTATGAATTACCCTTTATTTTACTGGGTTTGCGGTCAATAGTTCGTGAAAGCATGGCAGCATCACCTTCAGAATTATTATGCGGGCAAAATTTGAGACTGCCTTTTGATTTCTTTGAAAATAAAGGATCAACAAAAGCATTTTTGCATCATGAGTATGTTCAAAATATCAGAGATTTAATTAACAACGTCAGACCTTGTCATTCAAATAAAATTTTACATCAAAGATCTTTTGTGTTCAAAGAACTCAAAAGTTGCAGTCACGTCTTCGTTAGACGTTATCCGGTAAATTTGACTTTTCAAACCCCTTTTGAAGGTCCATATCCAGTTATTAATCGTCATGAAAAATATTTTAAAATTAAAGTAAAAGACAGAGAACAAAACGTATCTATATAGACAGACTCAAACCATGCTTTATGGAGTCCACTTGAAAATTGTTTGAAAATCACTAGAATATTTGGCATATGGATAGTCAATCAGCAAAGGTTTTGCCCGGTCTAGGAGCTTAGTACTTTAAAAAAACTTGTTTCTGTAGAATTAATCGATCATATAATCTGATTTCTATAGATCAAAAAATTGTAACGAAAAATATTTAGTTTTAATTTGATTTTCTTTCCAATAACATATAAAAATAAATATTCAATTTAAAAATAAAATAGTTGAAGAATATTGCTATTTCTTTCAAATGTTAAATAAAGGCCGGTTTACATGTCGGTTGCAAATATTTTTTACTGAGATTGTGAGGGAGCTAGCTTATCGAATTTTCAATGGAGTAGAAGCAACCACTACAAAAAATGTTGGCACGCACACATTGATAGAAATATCGTCAATATTTTTTACTGGATATATCTCTGTTCGTTTCACTCCTGATCAGTTTTTAATTAGAGATTTCTTTCTCCCTCACAATCTCAGTAAAAATTACTCGCATTCGACATGTAAACCGGCCTTAAATGTTAATTATTAAATAAAGTTAAATAAAGCTTTTATTTTCAATTCATGGAATTGATAATATACAAGATTCAACTAATGGATTAAATTAATAACCCTCTACAATACATTAATGATGGCAACAAAAAAATGGCAAAAAAATTTACGACAGCTTCAAGCAGTCGGAGCTTATAGCCGAACAATTTCTTGCTTCTCACCAAATCCCATCTAGCTCTGCGAGTACAAGCTTAGACCAAACCGTCGAAGAAAAACTCCGTGACTTATCCAGTAGTTTTGCTGCATTTGAACCGAAAGATCTATGTAGACCAAAGCATATCAAATTCCACTTACGAAGGCTTAACACCAAGAAAAGCCCAGTATATCTGAATGCTATATTCAACAGCAGCCTTAAACTCGGCTACTTCTCAAATAGATGAAAAGAAGCAGTAACACTCCCCATACCCTAACCCGATAAAGATAACACTCTACCCAATAATTATGGACCAATAAGCCTAATACCATCAGTTAGTAAGTAATTTAAAAATTATATTCGGCAGAATTAAAGACCATATGGAGGCAAACGACATACTGCCAGTTCATCAATTCGGGTTTCGCCAAGGCTACTCAACTAACCACCAATTATTAAGAGTCACTAGCTTCATCAAGAAAAGCTTAAACCGAAAACAGTCAATTGGCTTAATCGCCCTGGACATTCAAAAGGCCTTTGACTCCGTCTGGCATAAAGGGTTACTTTACAAACTAATTAAATTATCCTTTCCTCCTTACCTAATCAAAACTATTCAATCATACTTAACAAATCGATCGTTTCGAGTAAAAGTTAAATTAGACCTTTCAAATATTCGAGAAATTCCTGCTGGAGTTCCCCATTGAGCCCAATACTGAACAATATTTACACTTCCGATATTCCTATTACACAAAATTGTGAACTAGCTACGTTCGCCGACGACACTGCTATATTTACCTTCTCCTAACACCATTATTAACAATCTGCAAACTCAGCTAGATGAATTAGTTTCATTCCTTAATAAATGGAAAATAAAAATATATAGTACAATATCCCGTACAACCAAGCTATATAGATCTCTGTGAAGATTTATTAAGTTCACGTGATAATCTGTATTATTTATTTTTATTTTTAGCTACAGTTACTGGAATCCTTAACGATACTTGACGAAATCTGGATTCTGTTCGTTACTCAGAGCTTTAGCGATACACGCAAAGTCATATCGCCCAATCAGTCTCACCTCTTTCTTACTTAAATCTATGGAAAAGGACAGATACATAAGGAGCTCTGCTGCTTTCAGCCGGCTCAACAAATATCAATTCGCTTATCAAGCTGGCAAATCGACTGTTAGCGCTCTTCACAATTTAGTGCAAGAAATTGAGAAGACGTTGACAGCCAAGGAAATAGCGTTATGCTCTTTTCTTGACGTTGAAGGTGCTTTTGACAACACTTCCTACAAATCCATTGAATTACTTACTCGTAAGATAGGAGTAGAAGAAACGGTAACGAGATGGATAGTAGCGATGCTTGACTCTCGTAGAATCTCGGCTCAGATCGGAGGTAAAGGTCTCACTGTACGAGCGGTGAAGGGATGCCCTCAGGGAGGTGTACTCTCCCCACTACTGTGGTGCATTGTTGTAGATGATCTCTGTTTATAAAGCGATGGACCTCTTTTGATCCACCGCTAAAATTTAACTCTTTTTAATTCACCTTCACTTTCGTCTCGTTAGATACAATATCTACCGAGAATTTCTACTCTTTGTGCCTTGGTACAAAACCAATGCACTCTTGAATTTAAAGAATTTGTTTTCGAAGTTATTCGCACCGTGTCTTTATTTCGTCTGATTACAATTTACAAATTTTGAAAACTTTACAGTTAGCCACAAATGAAAATTATGCTGACCTAATGTCGGCGATTTAAAACATCTTATCCACAAAAAAATTGAATGCAACTTGATTCCCTGCATGCACATAAATTCTTCGCAAGCATGGGAAATTAACTTTAAGTGAAATATGAACTGAACTGAAATTTGGAATGTTTCTCAAAAACTTTACTTTATTGTGGCAACCAAAAAAGATGACAATTGAATTTTTATAACAAGCAAAACGCTAAGAAAAATGAGAGGAACGAATTACAAAAAAAAGAAGAAAAAATTCAGGCACGGATTTGTACAATCTCTTTAAGGATCTGAGCATCAAGGGTTTTGAGACTCAAGCATACGCTGATGACCTGGTGATCACTGTAAGAGGTAAACATGACTGTGTCATTTCGGACCGCATGCAAGAGGCCCTAGAGATAGTAGATCACTGGTGCATCCAACAGGGATTAAGTATAAATCCAAGTAAAACAATTATAGTGCCATTCACTAGAAGACGGAAGGTAAACTTAAGGCCCCCGATTGTGAGAGGAACTACAATTGAATTCTCTTCCGATGTCAAATACTTGGGAATTACCTTGGACAAGTGTCTGACTTGGAATTTACATCTTAAAAACATCTCTACATGAGTAACATTGTCTTTAATGGCGTGTCGAAGGCTCTGTGGTACCACTTGGGGTCTCAGACCAAATATGGTATACTGGACATACAAGTCTATTATAATACCAATGATCACATATGCCGCTATGGTGTGGTGGCCAAAGGTTGAACAAATCACAGCACAGAAGGCCCTGCAAAAAATTCAGAGGCGTGCTGTTCTTAGCATTACAGGGGGACTTAAATCATGTCCCACTGCTGCAATGGAAGCCATGATAGACTTGGCCCCATTACACTTAGAGATAAAGAAGGAGGCTCTGAGAGAGGCCATAAGGCTACAGCAGTACAATAAATTCAAAGCAGAAGACCTTGTCGGTCACCTTAAAATTCTACAGGAATTTAATTAGAAGGACCTAACCGACTCAGTAAACGATAACATGCCTAAGGTATATGATTTTGAGTAACCATATATGGTGACTCTGGGAGATCGTGTATCATGGCAATCTGGTCTACCAGATTTTGGGGAAGGTGCTTCAGTTTGGTACACGGACGGCTCTAAAACCTATAGTGGAACTGGAGCGGGCGTATTTGGACCCAATTGTAAAATATGGACGGCAATGGGACAAACCGCCACTGTGTTTCAGGCTGAGGTACATGCCATAGAGCTGTGCGCAGGTAAACTTCTACTGAATAAACCAAAAGGCGCTACAGTTATTATCCTATCTGACAGCCAAGCGGCACTGCTAGCGCTGAAATCTTATTGTTTCCGTTCTAGGCTTGTGTGTCATACTCTTCTTAAAGACCTGGCACATCATAATAGTCTAACCCTGATGTGGGTGCCAGGACATGAGGGTATTCCGGGTAATGAATCGGCTGACCAGCTAGCTAAGCGGGGAGCCAACTCACCAATGATTGGCCCGGAACCATTCTGTGGAGTAGGTAAAGGCTTCATTAAGGATGGTATTTTTAAGTGGATAAATCTTCAGGTGGAAGATTATTGGAACTCACTTTTAGGACTTAGGCAGTCAAAGAAATTCCTGACCTTCTCAAGTAGGAGAGCGTCGGAATTCCTTTCCTTAAGCAGGTATAACGCACGGGTCATAATGGGATATTTTTCCGGACATTATTTCCTTAATTATCACCTTAAGATCATCGGTAAAGTATCACTAGATACATGTTGATTCTGTGATATCACATCTGAAACCACGGCACACATTCTGTGTGATTGTGATGCAGTGGCCAGATCAAGAAGGCAGATTCTGGGTGGATTTACTCTCACCTGTGAAGACCTGTCGAAGACTCCCCTGAGTAAAATCATCTCCTTTCTCAAAGGAATCGATATGGCCTAGGGAGTGGTTAAGAGCCAGGAACAAAAGACCTCTTAGGTCGTAGTTCGAGAAGTAGTGAGGCTTCTTTAGGCTCTACCAGTTTTAAATAAACGATCTTTATAGATATAACTTTGCATGCAATTTGAAAAAAATAAAATATTTATTACCTGTTATTTAGGTTTATTTACTTTGTAAACAAACATAGCATATTTTTATGTTAATATAATTATCGTTGTACACAAGTAAGAAATTTTTATTTGGAGAAATAAATGTCTTCATTCTTCGGGCACGAACTCCGGTCGTCTGGGTTTGAAGTCCAACGTCTTAGTCTCTACTCCACGTATGCTTCTGTATTTAGAGATCTTCACGATTCTTTAGATGTCTTCAACTCTCTTTAAAGAAAGATATTTTGGTTGTATTCCTTTATCATATCTTCACGAATCTATAAATGTCGTTGACTGAATCCAGTTATTTTCACGAATCTTTTAATAGCTTTATCGAAAGAAGTGTTTGAAAAAGTATCCCCTGGTCCGACCCGGAAGAGTAATTAAAATAACCGTAATAGCTTTACTGAAGTTTCTTCTGAATCGGAAGATAAAATAACTTCTGAAATCTTATCCGGTAATGAGAATAGAAACGAAGATAATACCGGAAATATAAGCAACGGCGAAACAATTGGTGGTGAAATGGTATTTTGACTGCAATATAAATTTTTCTGTACGCATATTATCTAATTTTCTGCATTACAGGTTTTTCAAAATGTTCCTTCAAATCAATTCGAGCAAAAGTTAGCTGCATGAGCTATTCATAGGCATTGCATACTTCTTCAGAGAGCGTTTTAAGAACAACAAAGTCTGTTGAGATACGATATATTTGCCTAAGTAGGTACAGGTGGAATCCCATATCCTTAAGCGGGAATTTTGGTTGTTTAACTTATTCCTTTACAAGTTATGTTTTCGATATTGCTTTATTTTTGACTTCGAAAATCCAATTTTTTTAACAATGGTTATATAAAAAATATGAAGTTAAAATAAAATGCATAAAATCTGATGCTGCTGCCCTAGTTCCAATAAAATATTATAGGTTCACATTAAGGATATTCTGCGTGCACAAAGTGCGATAGTAAAGGATACTTTTCTTCTGTTAGTAATTCAGTTGTTTATGCACATATCGGTGCTCCGCTTCGCAGTGATGCAAATTTCCGCCAGAGATTATCTAATACTGAAGCCGGATGACCATTATACATCTGTAGAACACACAGTTCTTGAAAAATTTCCAATCGATTTGGTAAAAGATTTTCCACTTGATAAGATGCATGATGCTGATGAAAGCGTCCTTAAAAGAATAATTATTCTTTTGTCTACAGAAGTAAACAGAAAAAAATTACCATCACGAAAATTGCGATTAATCAATGAGCGACTAGAAAATTGTAAGACGTTTATGCCGCGCTTAGAATATCAGCAAGTGTGAAATAGGTATTGGAAAGTAAAAGCTACTGAATACAGTAAATATATTATTAAACAAGCCAATCGTATAATACTCTAGATGAATACTGAACTCCGATTTATATTGTAGTTGAGGATAAAGTAGAATTACGTGTGTGCATGTTGTATGTCTTTTATTAAGGACTGCCATTAGATTGCTACTCAAACCGAAAAAACAATATTAAGTTTAATTTCATATCTTGAACTGGGTAAGTCATCGAAAAAAAAATTTCCTTTTTGAAGGACTTTCACATGAGAGGTGCAGGAAGGACTCACTCGATTTCTTACATATTTATCCTTTTCCTTGGAACCATTTAAAAATGAAAAGTGTACAAAATTTCAAATTCGTAGCTTGAAGCGTTCAAAAGTTATCGAAAAATATTGTTGAACACGTGTCTTAAGGATATTTTGTATGGCAGCTACCAGAAGGAGTAAAAGGATTTCGCTGATTAGTAAACTCCGACTTCCTTTTCACTCAAAACTAACTTGTACAAAATTTCCAATTCATAGCTAAAAGATTATTTGAGTTATAGTGAGTTTTGTAAATTAAGTGAATACATTTTGACAGAATATTTGTATGGCAGCTACACGAAGGACTAACAGGATTTTCTGTATAATCATATATTTAGCTCCAACTATTGGAAAAATAACACATACAAAATTTCAATGTCGTAGCTTAAGCCCTTCTGAAGTTATCGACCAATATTCTCGAACACGTATTTTAAGGAGATTTTGTATGGCAGCTACCCGAAGGAGTAGAACGATTTTGCCCGTTAACGAACCTAGCCTTACAAATTCAACCAAACATTCAGATTCAAAATTTCAAGATCCTAGGTGAAGGCGTTCTTGAGTTATCGTGTTCACGGACGGTCGGACGGACGGACATCAAGCGGATTTGAGGTTTTTGGCCACAAATAAACAAAAAATAATATATAACTTATTTTCGTCCGAGGCTTGGTTTTATGCGTTACAAACTTTTGGGCTGGATTAAATTTATAATACTCTATATGATTTCATCTAGAGTATAAACATACTGCAGTCACGGTCGGCTGCAAGCCAATCGTATAATACTCTAGATGAATACTGAACTCCGATTTATATTGTAGTTGGGGATAAAGTAGAATTACGAGTGTGCATGTTGTATATCCTTTATTAAGGACTCCCATTTGATTGCTACCCAAAACTAAAAGACAATATTCAGTGTTTAATTTCATGTCTTGAACTGGGTAAGTCATCGAAAAAAAATGTCCTTTTTGAAGGACTTTCACATGGGAGGTGCAGGAAGGACTCACTCGATTTCTTACATATTTATCCTTTTCCTTGGAACCATTTAAAAATGAACGTATACAAAATTTCAAATTTGTAGCTTGAAGCATTCAAAAGTTATCGAAAAATATTGTTGAACACGTGTCTTAAGGACATTTTGTATGACAGCTACCAGAAGGAGTAAAAGGATTTCGCTGATTAGTAAACTCGAACTTCTTTTTTACTCAAAACTAATTTGTACAAAATTTCCAATTCATAGCTAAAAGATTACTTGAGTTATAGTAAGTTCCGTAAATTAAGTGAAGACGTTTTACAGGATATTTGTATGGCAGCTACACGAAGGACTAATAGGATTTTCTTCATAATCATATATTAGCTCCAACTATTGGAAAAATAACACGTACAAAATTTCAAAGACGTAGCTTAAACCCTTCTGAAGTTATCGGCCAATAATCTTAAACACGTGTTTTAAGGACATTTTGTATGGCAGCTACCAGAAGGAGTAAAAGGATTTCGCTGAATAGTAAACTCGAACTTCCTTTTCACTCAAAACTAATTTGTACAAAATTTCGAATTCGTAGCTAAAAGATTACTTGAGTTATAGTGAGTTTCGTAAATTAAGTGAATACATTTTGACAGGATATTTGTATGGCAGCTACACGAAGGACTAACAGGATTTTCTTCATAATCATATATTTATCTCCAACTATTGGAAAAATAACACATAAAAATTTCAATGACGTAGCTTAAACCGTTCTAAAGTTATCGACCAATATTCTTGAACACGTGTTTTAAGGACATTTTGTATGGCAGCTACCCGAAGGAGTAGGACGATTTTGCCCGTTAACGAACTTAGCCTTACAAATTTAACCAAACATCCAGATTCAAAATTTCAAAATCGTAGGTAAAGGCGTTCTTGAGTTATCGTGTTCACGGACAGACGGACGTCAAGCGGATTTGAGGTTTTTGGCCACAAATAAACAAAAAATAATATATAACTTTTTTTCGTCCGAGGCTTGGTTCTATGCGTTACAAACTTTTGGGCTGGATTAAACTTATAATACTCTATATGATTTCATCTAGAGTATAAAAATAATAATAATGAAATTCATCTTGCTTTCGAAAGAATCTGTCAACTGTTAAGGACCGTAACCGGCCTTTATGTAACTGTACGCAAATGTACAAGAAAGGCGCGATACGTGAATTGTCGTCATTTAGCGTTAAGTGACGATGGATACTGATATGAATCGGTAACGCATAATTCTTGAACTTAAAGTGGCGAGACGTTTTTATACTCTAGATGAAATCATGTAGAGTATTATAAGTTTAATCCAGCCCAAAAGTTTGTAACGCATACAACCAAGCCGCGGACGAAAAAAAGATATATATTATTTTTTGTTTATTTGTGGCCAAGAACCTCAAATCCGCCTGACGTCCGTCCGTCCGTCCGTCCGTCCGTCCGTCCGTCCGTCCGTCCGTCCGTCTGTCCGTGAACACGATAACTCAAGAACGCCTTCACCTAGGATCTTGAAATTTTGAATCTGGATGTTTGGTTGAATTTGTAAGGCTAAGTTCGTTAACGGGTAAAATCGTCCTACTCCTTCGGGTAGCTGCCATACAAAATGTCCTTAAAACACGTGTTCAAGAATATTGGTCGATAACTTCAGAATGGTTTAAGCTACGTCTTTGAAATTTTGTATGTGTTATTTTTCCAATAGTTGGAGCTAAATATATGATTATGAAGAAAATCCTTTTAGTCCTTCGTATAGCTGCCATACAAATATCCTGTCAAAATGTATTCACTTAATTTACAAAACTCACAATAACTCAAGTAATCTTTTAGCTACGAATTCGGAATTTTGTACAAGTTAGTTTTGAGTGAAAAGGAAGTCGGAGTTTACTAATCAGCAAAATCCTGTAACTCCTTCTGGTAGCTGCCATACAAAATGTCCTTAAAACACGTGTTCAAGAATATTGGTCGATAACTTCAGAAGGGTTTAAGCTACGAGATTGAACTTTTGTATGTGTTATTTTTCCAATAGTTGGAGCTAAATATATGATTATGAAGAAAATCCTATTAGTCCTTCGTGTAGCTGCCATACAAATATCCTGTCAAAATGTATTCACTTAATTTACGAAACTCACTATAACTCAAGTAATCTTTTAGCTACGAATTCGGAATTTTGTACAAGTTAGTTTTGAGGGAAAAGGAAGTTCGAGTTTACTAATCAGTGAAATCCTTTTACTCCTTCTGGTAGCTGCCATCCAAAATATCCTTAAAACACGTGTTCAACAAAATTTTCCGATAACTTATGAACGCTTCAAGCTACGAATTTGAAATTTTGTACACGTTTATTTTTGAATGGTTCCAAGGAAAAGGATAAATATGTAAGAAATCGAGTGAGTCCTTCCTGCACCTCCCATGTGAAAGTCCTTCAAAAAGGAAATTTTTTTTATGACTTACCCAGTCCAAGGTATGAAGTTAAACACTGAATATTGTCTTTTAGTTTTGAGTAGCAATCTAATAGCAGTCCTTAATAAAGGACATACACATGCACACACGTAATTCTACTTTATCCCCAACTACAATATAAATCGGAGTTCAGTATTCATCTAGAGTATTATACGATTGGCTTGCAGCCGATCGTGACTGCAGTATGTTTTTATAAAGGTTTTTCGCAGTATTCAATACACATCTTTACCGAAAATCGCGATCGAATGCTTTATGTTCCGTTATGATACTTTGTCCGCCGATACTATTCGATACAGATTCATAAAGTTATGCAACGAAATTTCTTTATCAAAATAATGATATCGCTGAATAACTAAATCGTTGACTAACTATAAAGGTCTGAATTTGTCTACATCGATGGATTAAGCTACTTTGCGCCTGGTTGTACGGGATAGTAAAACTCAGGCAACGTATTTCACCAAAAGACGTGCACCCAGGTACCTACCTAATCCGAACATAAACATTCTTGGAGAAAGTATAGAATGGAGCCATAACATAAAGTTCCTAGGTACATACTTGGATAAAAAGCTGTACAAAAATGCAGAAATCTATCAGAATATTGTATCCCCTTATCAACAGAAAGTCTGAGTTGTCGACGGAAATCCAAAATAAATGTTTAAAAATAATCCTGGACAAGCCGCGTCACTTTTCCACTAGGAAATTACATAAAATTCCAATTCTACCTACGGTTGAAAACATTGGCCGCTATTCTTAAACATCATTTAAAGTCTACCATACTCTTAATAAAACTGTCTTTAAATTTAAAGCCGACTTTAAGTATTTTGTATTCATAATCAAAATAAAGTCAGCTGTAGCAAACATGTGAAATTTAATACATTTTGGCGTGTTATCTAGTGCATTGTTAATGTCAAAGTTTGCTTGTAACCGAAAGAGAAAAAAATCTGCCAACAGTCTGGGTGCAACTTTATTATTTTATGGGTAGAAGTCCGAAACGTGTGTAATGATGAGATGCGGTGTTGGGTACTATGCGACTGACAACCTAAAAAATAACGTTCCAAATAGCCTCCTGGTTATTTCTTTTTCCCCGACTACGTTTAAAACTTATAGAAGTAAAAGTGTGTTCCAAATCTCAATATACCTTAGTAATATATCAGAATTCGTGAATATGTACACAACCACTTTACACCCCCTTAGGGGTTAGATATCGAAAAATTTTGAAGAACGTTACTATGCGCTTATATAAATAGCCCGCAGAAGTAAAATTGCTTTGATAGCTCGACGTGTCTAAAAGTTTTAACGAAATTCGTGAAAACGTGGATTCACGGACATTTTTTTTACTCAACCTCTGAACGCCAATAAAAATCTGAATTTTTTTTTTGCTTAAGTTACTTTAATAGCACATCTACATATACGTATCAAGTTTCAACTTTCTAGCATAAGCCGTTTCTGAGATATAAAAAACCACCCCTCACCGTCGTACCTTGCTACGCCTATGAACAATTTTATTTTTCTAGGATGTCTCTATAGTGGCTCTATATAATCCTAAATTTTTAGATGAATTGAAATTCATTACGGTTTTTGAGAAATAAAAATCAGAATTTTTTCCTTTCTACCCCTACCCCTACACCCCAACCACTAATTTTTTTTCCCTAATAGAGGTCTACTACTCCCAACTCCTGTAAAATTTTCAAGATCATATCTGATACGGTTTCTGAGATATAAAAATGTCATTTTTTGAGAAATTGCTATCAACCCACTTTCGTGCCTTACCTCCCCCCTCAAAAAATTTACTTTCATTAGACTCCTCTTGTGATCCCATATGCAGAAACTAAATTTTATCTTTCTGGTGCAATTGGTTCGGACGATATTGTAATCCAAAGTTTTTCACCCTCTAACCCCACACCCTACCACGCCCCTTAAAAATTGTAGTTCTTGTCTAATGTTCAAGTATCCCTAAGGACAACTACAAAGTTTCAATCTTCTAACATCAATCGTTTAGGAGATATAGATTTTAAAATGTTTCAATCCCGGCTTTCAAGCGTTTTAGACTCATTGTTTCCCCCCCCCCCCCCCCGCCCACTTCTACACCCCTCAACCCTTATTGACAATTTTTTTGCAAATGAGTCCACTATCATAGTACTACATAGGTTCCAAGTTTCAGCTTCCTAGCATAAGTGGTTCCTGAGATCTGGAACCCAACATTTTTCGTCTAAAACGCTCCCCCCTCATCCCCCCCTTACAGCCCCACCCCTCCAAAAGATACCAGTCGTAGGAGTTTACCCAATCTACCGACCATAAAAATTTGAACTTAATACCTCAACGGGTTTGGGAGCTACGCTCCTTCAAACGACTTTGCGTACGGCCGCCGGCGTACGGCGTACGGCGTACGGTGTACGGCGGACGGCGTACGGCGTACGGCGTACGGCGTATACGGCGGACAGACGGACAATTTTTTTTTTTTTTTGCTTTTTTGGTGTTTACTAGTGCTAAAACGTGTAAATACAAAATTTCAGGGTAGCAAATTTTTTTGAAATTTCAGGTCGATCACAATACTTTATTATTAAAAAATAATAAAGTAATTACCTAATAATAACTTGTATAATAACAATAATAAATTTTAATAAAATAATGTAAATAATTATAGAGACAGAGAGCTGAAAATTTTTCCGGCAATGAGAAAGAAATGCTCCGGACCCTTTATTCAGGATCATTTGTCAGTGATAGAAAGTCGCGGAAATTACTTGTAAATGATCAAGAAGAAGTCGGAAGCATGGAGCAGAGTAAGCGAAGCCATGCCTGGTTATACTTTGAGTACTATGAAGCAACTGAAAGAGTAATGGGTTCGAATGAAGCTGAACTCAACAAAAGCCATTAACAGCTACAAGCGGCAGCGACTGGAAACCGGCAACAAAGGACCTGTGAAAGAGCCTGAAGAATTGGATTTTCAAATTCAAGGAATGATTCCAGAAGCCTCTAAAGAGAATACTATTGAAATAGGTTCAAACGATATCCATGAACTGGTAATATTATTTTTGTGATTTAGTATTATGATCCATCTAAAGTATGATGTATTCTCTAGTTTCATTATATTTCGTTATTAGCTAGTAAGATATGTATGAATTTCTGCGATATTTCTGTTGTTTTAAATTTGTTCATTCAATTTCAGTCATATTTTTATTATTTATTGAAGTAAAATTTAACAATTATTTTATTTATGTACATATTTTTATCTATAAAATACAAGAATTGAAAATAATCTGTTGCTTATGTAATTACGGTAGTTTCTACCATTATTGGTAGATTCAAGTGCTGGGTATCTCCTTATTGTATCATTTGAATTTTTATATACTCTGGAATCTGCGAGAATGACTTATGAATTCATAAGAAAATATTTTATTATTGTAATATGAATATGAATATACTCACAAAGGCAACTTCGTTCCTTAGCAATATTAAAAAGAACTGCTGACTTAAGGGCCCGTGAGTCCCAAACCAAAATCGAAAATTTCCTCTATTCTGCTTTGATTTCATTTCGAGAGCGTAAGAAATTATTCGTGAGCATCGGAAATTTAAATCTGAACGATCACGCACGATGTACAACGATTCAACCGTCAGGGGATTAATCGACACTCGACACAGCTCCGTGTGTGCGGAGCTATATGTGTGTGTGTGAGATGAAGAATGATGAAAAACGGAATGTAGAAAAATAGCGAAAGTATGAACGGAAAGGAGCACTTGTGCAAGGGGTACAATCCGATCGAAAATTCGGAAGAAAATTCATTGACCTGCCGTCTCGGGTTTTTTAATTTTATATGGTCGGTGGATTTCTGGACATTCACATGACATAGTACTATGTAGGCACGAGACATGTCTCCATTCATGTTTTTATAGGTAATTGCGGACCAAAAGAAAATTAATTTCGTGTTATTGCATATTGGGTCATTTCATCAAGGATCGGCAAAAATTACGAAATTTGTGGAATTCGCCGATTCTTTTGAAAATTTTTGTACTTGAAGAATTAGTAAAAAAAAAATTTAAATTCAATTTTTGTTTCTATATATTTTTTTTGTTAGGTATAGGTAGTATGTTAAAGATTTCCCAAAAATAGTGTCCGAGACCACTTTGAAAATTCATATCTCTGGTAATTTTTATCCTAGAATAATAAAATAGGGCTTTTTATAAAGGGAAAGGTCGTCGCAATATAAAACAACACAAAAATTATTCTTGAATTTTTTTTTTCAACGATAACGATTTTGTCCTTTATCCTTGAATGCGTATTTACATATTTTTTTTATATTTTGTATATTATATTGTTTTTCAACACATATTAAAAATCAACTTGGGATTTCAAAGGAATCGGGGTCAAAAAATCTAAGAACATAAGTGGTTCTCAATTATTTTATAGAAAAATTACAATTAATTACTTACTCGTATGTAACGAGGATTGAATTTTGTGATGCTAGGTATATGGGCAGCTCTTGAAATCATAAATTTAAGCTAGTTCAGTTCTCTAATAATTTAATTAAGTTAATAATTGGTTAAAAATTTTACTGTTTTGCAATACATTTATCTCAAAAAAATTAAATTGAAAATTACAATAATTACCATATTTGGTATGTCCTACTAATCAGAGAATAATGCGTTACCAGGTGAAGCCATAAAAAATGAATAGCAATTATATGTCCTTTTTGGTAAGTATGTACGAGTATATAGAAATGGGTTTGTCTTGGAAACTATTCAGATGCCTGGTAAAAAATATTTTATTTCAATCAAAATAGAGGGTAAGAAAGATCACGTTCAAAAAAGTTTGATTTTGGAAAATTTGAAGAAAGTGTAACAGGATTGTAGGATTTTCGAAATTTGATTCCCTATGATCCGAATACTGTGTTTTGGTTGGATGGTCTGGAACACTTTCGGTATGTGTGTGTGTTATCCACCAAAACGTGAAGCTTATGTTGGATGTTTGTTGAATCAATCAAAGAGGACTTGGAAACCATTTTAGCGAAATCTTGAACATACTATATCTAACAAAAAAAGCCATTTATTATTAATACTTCATTATGTTCAACAATTTCAATTAAAGGAGTTAATACAGCATCATTGTCATTGTTACGAACAACCAACATTGAAAAAAATACATATACATGTCTATCTATGTAATAATTGTTTACAATTTCCAAAAACTTTTCATATATTTCTGAAAAATGCAACCTCCTGTAAAAAATCAATCATAAGACCAGCTATATGGTAAATTTGGTAAAATTTAAATACAACTAAAACAGGGAAACCCCAATTTTTATTCGGGTCAGAAATAAGGCGTTTCATAAAAAATCTAAACCATAGAAATACCAAATATTTCTAAACACGGCAACGATAAAATAACATCATTCCTTTAACTCAAATACCAAATAAGTCTCAATAAAGTGTACCTGAATTTACATCCATACAGTAAATAATTAGATTCAAAATTAGCAATTTTACTTTATTATTTTTCAATAATAAAGTATTGTGATCGACCTGAAATTTCAAAAAAGTTTGCTACCCTGAAATTTTGTATTTACACGTTTTAGGACTAGTAAACCCCAAAAAAGCAAAAAAAAAAAAATGTCCGTCTGTCCGCCGTAGACGCCGTCCGCCGTCCGCCGTACGCCGTACGCAAAATCGTTTGAAGGCGCTTTGCTCCCAAACCCGTTGAGATATTAAATTGAAATTTTTATGGTGGGTAGATTGGGTGAACCCATACGACTGGTATATTTTTGAGGGGTGGGGGTACAAGGGGAGAGGAGAGGGGAGCGTTTTAGATGAAAAATTTTGGTTTCTAGATCTCAGGAACCACTTATGCTAGGAGGCTGAAACTTTGAACTTATGGTGTACTATGATAATGGACTCAATTGCAAAAAAATGCTCGATATTGGTTAAGGGGTGGGGAAGTGGGGGGGGAAAACAATGAGTCTTTAACGCTAGAAAGGCGGGATTGAAACATTCTAAAATCGATATCTCTTGAACCACTGATGTCAGAAGATTGAAACTTTGTTGTTGTCCTTAGGGATACTTTAAGATTAGACAAGGGCTAAAATTTTTAAGAGGGGTGCTGGGGTGTGTGGGTGGCGGGTGAAAAACTTTGGATTACAATATCTTCCGAACCAAGTACACCAGGGAGATAAAATTTAGTTTCTGTATATGGGATCACAAGAGGAGTTTACCGAAACTAAATTTTTGGAGGAGGGAGGTGAAGAACAAAAGTGGGGGGACAGCAATTTTTCAAAAAATTTAATTTTTATATCTCAGAAACCGTATCAGATATGATCTTGAAAATCGGTAAACTTCTGGTAGGGAAAAAAAATGTTGGTGGTATGGGTGTTGGGGGTGATAATGAAAGGGGTTGTAAAGGAAACATTCTGATTTTTATTTCTCGAAAACCATAATGAATAGAAAGCTAACAATTTAGGATTATATAGAGCCACTATGGAGACATCCTAGAAAAATAAAATTTTTGATAGGGTATCAAGGTACGGGGGAGAGGAGTTGTTTTTTATATCTTAGAAACGGCTTATGCTAGAAAGTTGAAACTTAGTACGTATATGTAGCTGTACTATTAGAGTAATTAAAGCAAAAAAAAAGTTCAGATTTTTATTGGCGTTCAGAGATTGAGTAAAAAAAATGTCCGTGAATCCACATTTTCACGAATTTCGTTAAAACTTGTAGACATGTCGAGCTATCAAAGCAATTTTACTTCTGCGGGCTATTTATATAAGTGCCTAGGATTATAGTTCAAAATTTTTCGATATCCAACCCCTAAGGGGGTGTAAAGTGGTTGTGTGCATATTCACGAATTCTGATATATTCTTAAGGTATATTGAAATTTGGAATTCACTTTTACTTCTATAAGCTTTAAACGTAGTCGGGGAAAACCCCTGGGGGTATTGTTCAAGATTTCACTGATTCCTAAAATCTCTTAGGTTTAATGTGATCGAATTCGCTTTACTACTATGAATTATTCTATTGATAAAAAAAATACGTAAATAAATAAAGAAAATCTGCCAACAGTCTGGGCGCAACTTTATTATTTTATGGGTAGAAGTCCGAAACGTGTTTAATGATGAGATGCTGTGTAGGTTACTATGCGACTGACAACCTAAAAAATAACGTTCCAAATAGCCTCCTGGTTATGAATTTTTCTTATCAAAATTCATAGTAGTAAAAGCGAATTCGATCACATTAAACCTAAGAGATTTTCGGAATCAGTGAAATCTTGAACAATATCCCCAGGGGGTTTAATTGAGAAAAATACTTAAATCGGTTTTTCCCCGATTACGTTTAAAGCTTATAGAAGTAAAAGTGAATTCCAAATCTCAATATACCTTAGAAATATATCAGAATTCGTGAATATGTACACAACCACTTTACACCCCCTTAGGGGTTGGATATCGAAAAATTTTGAAGATCGTTACCAGGCGCTTATATAAATAGCCCGCAGAAGTAAAATTGCTTTGATAGCTCGACATGTCTAAAAGTTTTAACGAAGTTTGTGAAAATGTGGATCCACGGACATTTTTTTTACTCAACCTCTGAACGCCAATAAAAATCTGAACTGTTTTTTTTGCTTTAATTACTCTAATAGTGCATCTTCATATACGTACTAAGTTTCAACTTTCTAGCATAAGCCGTTTCTGAGATATAAAAAACCACCCCTCACCCCCGTACCTTAGTACCCGTATCAACAATTTTATTTTTCTAGAATGTCTCCATAGTGGCTCTGTATAATCCTAAATTGTTAGCTTTCTATTCATTATGGTTTTTGAGAAATAAAAATCAGAATGTTTTCCTTTCTACCCCCTTTCACCATCACCCCCAACACGCACACCACCAACATTTTTTTCCCAACTAGAAGTTTACCGACCCCAACTCCTGTAAAATTTTCAAGATCGTATCTGATACGGTTTCTGAGATATAAAAATTACATTTTTTGAAAAATTGCTGTCCCCCCCCCACTTTCGTGCTCCACCTCCTTCCTCAAAAAATTTAGTTTCGGTAGACTCCTGTTGTAATCCCATATAGAGAAACTAAATTTTATCTTCCTGGTGTAATTGGTTCGGAAGATATTGTAATCCAAAGGTCGATCACAATACTTTATTATTAAAAAATAATAAAGTAAAATTAGTAGTAGCCGCAACGGAAGCAGAACATACAAGTAGATAGAAGAAAAGCTAAAAACCACTTTTCATTCTCAGCAGGCGAATAGGCACATACACACACCTTGCCATAGTTACTTTGCCTTCGAATCGTGTGTTGCAGGATTGCAAGGTTCGAAATGGAGTGGAGAACGCTGTAACCATTTTACTCTCAGCGAATGTAGCATGAAAACAAACCTGCCGAAAAAAAATGCGACGCAACCACACGTCCGTACAGCTCGACCTCTGCGAGCGGTCTGAATGGAAAATTTGATTGAAAAATGTGGTTTGAAAAATCGTTAAAAAATATTGTTATACTAACTTTTTTGAAGCTTTTTGAATTTAAGTTGCTTTAGAACGCTTTGATAAAGTAACATAAGTAAAAATAAAATAAAAAAAAATCGGTTTTCATAGAAAATTTTAATAATAAAAAAATATAATTTTTTTTAAAAATCCGAGTTTTCAAAATGCATTATTTCCAAACATAAGTCAAAATCGAAAATTCTAATTCCAAAAAAAATAGATTGAGTCGTTCCTAATTGAGTGAAAACAAAGATAATGACAATTACTTCAGAAATGTTTGCAAAATCGCAATTAATAAATGTGTGTTTTCAATAAATTCAAAAACTTGCTTGACGTAAACGCTTATAATTTTTCTTATGATCGAAATTTCAAAAAACAATAATAAACAAAAACTTGAAAACATATTGTTAATTATATTTGTCCAAGCTGAAAAGACCTATCTTTTGCTGCTTTGGAAATTTCGCGAATCCAGTTTGCCTTATTTTCAACAAAAATGCTGTTTTGGTATACACGGGGCCTTAACTATCACACACTTAGCTGTATCTAAATCCACTCGTAAGCGCTCAAATATTGCCCAAAATCTGGTTTTCAGTTCACCATTGAGTTGTTCGATTCCAACACGGGTTGCTATGTGTGCTTTATTATAGCGCATTTCTTTTGGAGTCTAAGGATTTCGTACTGGTGTTAGAACCCATTTCGTACAAGCATAACCACCGTCTCCCAAAATATGTCTGATGTCTTCATTTTCGATTTTTCTTTTCAATCCGCATTCATTCCAAATTCTGGAATCATGTGTTGATCCTCTATGACGCGCAACTATATCATAAATTTTGTGGTTTGGGTCACAAATAATCTGAATAAAAATACTGGCCATGTCATTTTATGTCATTGGCAATTTCAGCGCAGCTTACCTGAACGTTAATGGAACTGTAGCCTTTTCGATTTATAAATCTGCCCGCATCTTCTTTGCCCAATTTCTTCACAGGCGCCTTAATCCATACATGGGTGCAATCCATCCAGCCTCGTACACGGTGAAAATTTGCGATTTTATAAAATGAACTTTTGACTTCAGTTACTTCAGTTTCATTCGATGGAAATTTTACAAAGGTTGGTAGTTGCTTTGCCAAACATCTGCTTACTCTTGCAACAATTCGACTCACAGATGGTTGAGATACGTTATACATTATTCATTTGTAAGTATCTTTAGCTTACCAATGTCCTGAACGTAACCATTTCGTCAAAAAAATCTTAATGTAATTAAGACTTGCGCTCGGGGCTAATGTGTCGTCCGCGATTATTTTCCATCCTCAAGTCACTTTTAACTAAATCAATTATAAATGTAGCAGTTATTCTGTCAAACCTATGATTGGAATGAAACAAATCGTCGTCTAGAGCAAATGGATCATTTCTCGCCTTATAAACAGGTCTTTCCAATTTGATAGGTCTAGTATTATTTCTAAATCCTCTAAAACTCTATCTTCGAGTTCCATGTTTACTGTGCACAATATTTATTCTAAAACTTTAATTAAATAACTAAAAAAGTATAAGAACTTCGTCACACTAACTATGTCACAAATAAATTTAAACGTTGACTGGCATGCTTTAAAGTTGACATTATTCTACTTTACATTTAAAGTCGACTTTAGCGTTAAAGTATGCTGTAATTCCACTGTGAATACACAAAAGTCGGCTTTAACTATTTTAAAGTTAAAGCCAACTTTATCACGACTGTGAATAGCGGCCATTATTTCTAATATTTCATCTAAGTTTGCCTGAAAATGCAGAAGCTCGGAGAACCCGCAGATTCTCTGTGATAGTCTGTGTAACTAGTGCTTAAGAAAAATTGTGTGTATTTATATACCATTTATAAAATATAATAATAACAATAAATAGATAAGATATTGAATTACTTCAGTTAAGTTAATTTTAATGATAGTTGTAAATCTTAGGTTTTAAGTCTAGTCTTAAGTTCTAGTTTAAGTAACATCCATGATGTTTTTTCAATTCGCATTTTCCTAGCATTATTCATATCACCAAATTGCAACTAATTAACTTCTTTTCACAACTAAACAATAATCACGAATTGAAAAGGTCAGACCCTGCGACATCGCATTATTTAATATATCTTAAAATATAAAGAATGTAATATGGAATAATAAAAATCAAATATAATCTTATCTAATTTATTTATTATAATTTATATTCTTTGTTAGGCGTCCCTGCATAGTGACTCAAGCGTGTGTAGGGCCATGTTCACAGACATTATAAGGAAACTGAATGCGTTTAAGAATCATTCCAGAAGATTTAAAAATAAATCATCAAAATCTTGGGCAGTCTCTTTATAGTAGTATTCTCAATGAGTATTACTGAACTAAATAATTCTTACGTAATAAGATTTTTATTAAACAAACTTTTATTAATACAATTCTTGATTAACAGCTTTTTCAAGTAAATGAAAATTATCAATGATCGTTATATTACTGAATTTAGTCGTCGATTATATTTACTTCCTGGTCATATGAACGTAAAATTATCACTGATTAATTTTTTCTAAAATGACATATATTTTTTAATAATTTTTTCTCATCGAATAGTTGATTTTTGTGAATTGTGTAGAGTGTTTTCTACCTGTGTTGCCCACAAGTAGCCGACACCCCACAAACATACCAAATTTTTAATGACATAAGTTTTGGACATATAGAAAAGTTTTTCCTAACTGCCCTATTTGCGACAAGAAACTGCAGCTATGAACAACAAACAGATATAGTTATTTTCTCATTGTGTTTTTATTTGCAGTTCAGCCGCCATCCAAAATATTCATGCTTTTGAATTTTATATACCCGAGACTATTGTCCCGGATTGTTGTCCTCCTTGTTATTTACTGATAATTTGAAAGGCAGTCCACGAAGAGGGCAAAATATTGGCAAACGTTGGGCTTTGGAATAAAAGCCATTTATTCGACAATTACTGCGAGTCATCGAATCTGATTATTTATTTTCTGCTAGCTGAACTTATTCATCGGTAAATTAAATTTCACAAACTCGATGAAGTATAAAAATTCTGAGTGTAGCGAATGAACTATTCAATTTGGTTGAGATGGAGATAAGTAAAACTGAAAAAAAGAGTTTTCGAAAGTCATCGTGTGGTCTTCAGATCCTATCAGGAGTTAGGAATCTGGGCGGGAGCCAATACGAAATGCTATAAAAATCACATACACTCGGACTCTTGTGTGTACAGGGAAAATCACTTTCCAGTCATTGTCCCGGGTATTGTGATTCGTGAACACTAAAAGCCTACTCTGCGTCAACAAATAATTCCCTTAGATGTTAGCGGAATGCCGGAAAATCATGGGCCTGACTGACCCGAACATTCATTCGATTCATCCCCCTCACCACTACTGTGAAAAGAGTCGGTTGGCGTTGGCCCCTGTTGCCTACTACCCTTTGTTGCCCATACATACATATGTATGTTTGCTTATGTATGTATGTTTGCTTTGGCTGGGAATACTCTTTCTGGCTTTGTTTCCTTAAACGAAAATAAACAGAAAATTTGTTGTTTTTTTTCTGTTCCATTCCAACAGTTTAATATTCGCATATAAATTGTGTTTTAGGACCTTTTGTAAACAATTCAGCCAGCCATCAGCGAATGTGTTCTCTCTTGGAGATTGTTCCCACGGTTGATACACATAAAGGAGCTTTTATATGTTGAGGACTAGTATGTGTACCGATGTCTATCCTATCACGTGCGAAGCTTCTAGCCAGGATACAACAAAGAACTAAAGTGCAAGACCACCCAAGTTGTTATTGTCGCAAGGGTTTTGTGATATACCCATTTGTAAGTTATAATGAAAAATTTACTTTCGGTTGAGTGAACCTTAAATAGAGATAAAAAAGAACAAATACTTACAAATACCAACCTCAATAATTAGGAAAAGCTGCTCTTTAAACTAAGTTTCCATGTAAATTGAACCATTCATTGTATTTATCCTCTGTGGAGGATGCTTTTATTATACACCACAACCAAACGTGTTTGACGAGTGATAACTCTAGAACTAGTAGAGATAGAATTTTCACAAAGGTAGATATTTTGAAAAATTTGTGAAAACATAAGCAGCCACTTTAAATCCTCATAGGGATTGCATTTTGAAAAATCATGCAAAAAAAATCGATTTGTTGCATTTCTGCGTATCGTATTCTCGTTGCGTATCAGTGGATACGACAAACGTATCTCCGTTCTGTATCAAAATGTGAAACAAAGAAACGCAACGAACGCGATCGATCATTTGGCGGTTTTTTGCCGTCACATGAAAGGAATGATACGATACGCGGTAGAATCATGTGTGGACATGTTGCGTTGCACAATATTGCTCATTCGCGTTCGGGACGTAAATTTGTTTTGTCATTGCGAAGAAAACCACCGAACTCGTGAAAAAATTTTGTAATTTCACAATATTGCTCATTCGGTCAACTCATATTTGTAGTTGAACTGAAACTGAGACACGTGTTCACTTGTTATCGCGTATCGAGCATTTTGAAATGCAAGCCACTCTTGACATAAAAAAATTGTGTAGTGTCCACACTGCATTCGTTCAGTGAATGATACGCAATGGTGGTACGATACGCGGAAATGCAACAAATGGAGCCGGGGCTTAAGAGGGTATACAAGGGTTGAACACGTTTTCACGTATTTCGTCATATATCTTAGGAGTGATAAGATATTGAATTGGTTTTTACTTCCTCGGACTTTCTTTACATTTATCCTTAAAACTCCTTTCCGGATTTTTGGATATACAACTCCCAAGTTGGTGTAAGAAGGTTGCATGCGTTTTGACAAATTTCTACATGTTTCTTAGATTTGATGTGATATCGAACTCATTTTTACTTCTTATGGCTTCCTATAAATCTTCAAAAGGTTGATTTTTAGATATTCAACCCAAGGTGTATGTAAGGAGAATGCATACCTTTCACAGCTTTTGACACATTTATTAGGTTTTATGAGATATCAAATTGTTTTTCACTTCACCAGACTTCTTTAATATCCGTCTACAAACATATTTCGAGATTCAACCCGTCATCAGGATTGTAAAGAAATTGCATATATTTTTACAATTTTTACCCTTCCTTAGATCTAATGAGATATAAAATTGGTTAGAACTTCTATTTAATGTTATGACCAAAAAAACAATTTACGATTTACGAATTTTCCAAATTCAACTCTCAAGGGGATGTGAAGGGGTTGCTTACGTGTTCACAAATTTTTGAAAATCTCTAGTGTCTGATGTGATATCCAGTTGCTTCTTATGTAATCGCCTAAAAACTATTTCATAATTCTTCGTAATTCAACCCCCAAGTGTTTGCCATTGGTTTGAATACGTTCTCACAATTAGTCATATATCTGAGATCTGATAAGACAGCAAATTAATTCTTAATTTTATGAACTGTTAGTGTAAATAATATACCGAAATTCATGTCGTCTACACGTTAAATCGTCTAAAAATCTTTATTTTACATATTTTTGCATCAATTCTAGAGATAAAATTAACTTTACCAAAAACCTCCTAATCTTGAAATCACTAATGTTGTACTCCGACTTTGACCATTGGCGGATACAAGGGGGGGCGGAGGGGGCGGCAGCCCCCCCCCCCCAAGACCAATTCCGAATTTTCTAAACATACATACTTCAACCGTTTTCCGATTTTTTTACTCCACTGCAATGTGGACTGTAATTAGCATTTACTGTAGTTCTACGGTGCAATGCAAAGCACAGAAAAGAACCATGATGGTGGATTTACCATACACTCAACGTTTGAGTCGCGACTCTATCCCCACCATAAAATCAACCAATCAGATGTCTCGTGCAGTCGCAAGAGTCTAAAATTCTTCAACTTTTTCTCTGACGCACGTTTCCATATGTATACACACATGCAATGAACTGTGGCACAACACAATTTGCAGCTCATCGTTTTCCTGTCGTTTCGCACTTATAGGCAAGTTGCGCCGCAAAGGTATGTTGAATGTAAATTGCTTTCAACACAGCAAAGAGCACAGCCGACGAAAACCGGTTTGCAATGGCCTGATGGGAGTAGAGGCCTCAAGACTTCAAGTCAACATATTGCGTAGGTAATAGGGTCATTCCATCAAGAACCGCCAAGAATGACGAAATTTGTGATCTTACCATCTCCAATTCTTTTGAAAATTTATACTTTTATACTTTATACTTTATACTTTATACTTTATACTTTATACTTTATACTTTATGCTTTATACTTTAAGAACTAGTGAAAAAAATAATTGGATTTCAATTTTACTTTATTATTTTAATAATAAAGTATTGTTTTGTTTCTATCTCATTTTTTTTGCTAGTTATAGTATGTTAAAGAATTCCCAAAAAAGATGTCCGAGTCCTCTTTGAAAATTCATATCTCTGGTAATTTTTATACTCTAGATGAAATCATATAGAGTATTATAAGTTTAATCCAGCCCAAAAGTTTGTAACGCATAGAACCAAGCCTCGGACGAGAAAAAGTTATACATTATTTTTTGTTTATTTGTGGCCAAAAACCTCAAATCCGCCTGACGTCCGTCCGTCCGTCCGTCCGTCCGTCCGTCCGTCCGTCCGTCCGTCCGTCCGTCTGTCCGTGAACACGATAACTCAAGAACGCCTTCACCTAGGATCTTGAAATTTTGAATCTGGATGTTTGGTTGAATTTGTAAGGCTAAGTTCGTTAACGGGCAAAATCGTCCTACTCCTTCGGGTAGCTGCCATACAAAATGTCCTTAAAACACGTGTTCAAGAATATTGGTCGATAACTTCAGAAGGGTGTAAGCTACGACTTTGAAATTTTGTATGTGTTATTTTTCCAATAGTTGGAGCTAAATGTATGATTATGAAGAAAATCCTTTCAGTCCTTCGTGTAGCTGCCATACAAATATCCTTTCAAAATGTATTCACTTAATTTACAAAACTCACAATAACTCAAGTAATCTTTTAGCTACGAATTCGAAATTTTGTACTAGTTAGTTTTGAGTGAAAAGAAAGTCGGAGTTTACTAATCAGTGAAATCCTTTTACTCCTTCTGGTAGCTGCCATACAAAATGTCCTTAAAACACGTGTTCAAGAATATAGGTCGATAACTTCAGAAGGGTTTAAGCTACGTCATTGAAATTTTGTATGTGTTATTTTTCCAATAGTTGGAGCTAAATATGTGATTATGAAGAAAATCCTGTTAGTCCTTCGTGTAGCTGCCATACAAATATCCTGTCAAAATGTATTCACTTAATTTACGAAACTCACAATAACTCAAGTAATCTTTTAGCTATGAATTCGGAATTTTGTACAAGTTAGTTTTGAGTGAAAAAGAACTTCGAGTTTACTAATCAGCGAAATCCTTTTACTCCTTCTGGTAGCTGCCATACAAAATATCCTTAAAACACGTGTTCAACAATATTTTCCGATAACTTCAGAAGGGTTTAAGCTACGTCTTTGAAATTTTGTATGTTTTATTTTTCCAATAGTTGGAGCTAAATGTATGATTTTAAAAAAAATCCTATTAGTCCTTCGTGTAGCTGCCATACAAATATCCTGTCAAAATGTCTTCACTTAATTTACGGAACTCGCTATAACTCAAGTAATCTTTTAGCTATGAACTCGGAATTTTGTAGAAATTAGTTTTGAGTGAAAACAAAGTTCAAGTTTACTAGTCAGCAAAATCCTTTTACTCCATCTGGTAGCTGCCATACAAAATATCCTTAAGACACGTGTTCAACAATATTTTACGATAACTTTTGAACGCTTCAAGCTACGAATTTGAAATTATGTACACGTTTATTTTTAAATGGTTCCAAGGAAAAGGATAAATATGTAAGAAATCGAGTGAGTCCTTCCTGCACCTCCCATGTGAAAGTCCTTTAAAAAGGACATTTTTTTTCGATGACTTACCCAGTTTAAGGTATGAAGTTAAACACTGAATAAGTAGCAATCTAATAGCAGTTCTTAATAAAGGACACACAACATGCACACACGTAATTCTACTTTATCCCCAACTACAATATAAATCGGAGATCAGTATTCATCTAGAGTATTATACGATTGGCTTGCAGCCGATCGTGACTGCAGTATGTTTATCCTTGAATAATAAAGTAGGGCTTATTTTAAAGATTGTTGTTGTTTTTGTTAGTTAAAAAATGAAATAGAAACAAAAACTTGAATTTCAATTATTTTTTTCACTAGTTCTTCACGTACAAACATTTTTAAAAGAATGCGAGATGGTGGTCACAACTTTGGCGATTCTTGATGGAATGACCCATAATAAGATGAAAACAATATGATCCCGTTTTTGCTAAGTGCAGTCTATGTAGCTAAATTCACTCAGAACTTGATCAAACAAAATAGCCAAATCAAAAAAATTTCCGCCCCCCCCAACAGCAAAGTCTGGATCCGCCACTGACTTTGACCCCGTCCCGGAGTATAACCGAAGTACGAAATTCATGTGTTATACGTGCGACACCATTTAAATCGCTTCCCAAGATTGTTGGCAGATTTTTTTTTTAAAGCAACTACTTCATTTTATACACTTTTGGATAGGAGGTACTAGAGAGAAGAACTTGTCCTTACAAATCACCTTAAACCAATGTGGTGAAATTTTCAACTGCCTGCGTTGAGCGTATATTTTGTTTTTAAAAGAATAGAACTTATTAGGATGATGCAAAGTCAGTTTAAATTTGGAATCCGCCACTCTGCAAAACGAACCAGAAATATATTTTCGCAGTGTAATTTCCTTTGATAATAATTTGTCCCTTTGTCCGATATTATTTCTTCTGTCCACAGTACGATTATAGATCTGTTCTGCTATGTTGTCACCTTTTTATACTCTAGATGAAATCATATAGAGTATTATAAGTTTAATCCAGCCCAAAAGTTTGTAACGCATAGAACCAAGCCTCGGACGAAAAAAAGTTATATATTATTTTTTGTTTATTTGTGGCCAAAAACCTCAAATCCGCTTGACGTCCGTCCGTCCGTCCGTCCGTCCGTCCGTCCGTCCGTCCGTCCGTCCGTCCGTCTGTCCGTGAACACGATAACTCAAGAACGCCTTCACCTAGGATCTTGAAATTTTGAATCTGGATGTTTGGTTGAATTTGTAAGGCTAAGTTCGTTAACGGGCAAAATCGTCCTACTCCTTCGGGTAGCTGCCATACAAAATGTCCTTAAAACACGTGTTCAATAATATTGGTCGATAACTTCAGAAGGGTTTAAGCTACAACTTTGAAATTTTGTATGTTGTATTTTTCCAGTAGTTGGAACTAAATACATGAATATGAAGAAAATCCTGTTAGTCCTTCGTGTAGCTGCCATACAAATATCCTGTCAAAATGTATTCACTTAATTTACGGAATTCACTATAACTCCAGTAATCTTTTAGCTATGTATTCGGAATTTTCTACAAGTTAGTTTTGAGTGAAAAGGAAGTTTGAGTTTACTATTCAGCGAATTCCTTTTACTCCTTCTGGTAGCTGCCATACAAAATGTCCTTAAAACACGTGTTTAAGAATATTGGCCGATAACTTTTGAACGCTTCAAGCTACGAATTTGAAATTTTGTACACGTTCATTTTTAAATGGTTCCAAGAAAAAGGATAAATATGTAAGAAATCAAGTGAGTCCTTCCTGCACCTCCCATGTGAAAGTCCTTCAAAACGGACATTTTTTTTCAATGACTTACCCAGTTCAAGATATGAAATTAAACACTGAATATTGTCTTTTAGGTTTGAGTAGCAATCTAATGGTAGTCCTTAATAAAGGACATACAACATGCACACACGTAATTCTACTTTATCCCCAACTACAATATAAATCGGAGTTCAGTATTCATCTAGAGTATTATACGATTGGCTTGCAGCCGATCGTGACTGCAGTATGTTTATACTCTAGATGAAATCATGTAGAGTATTATAAGTTTAATCCAGCCCAAAAGTTTGTAACGCATAGAACCAAGCCTCGGACGAAAAAAAGTTATATATTATTTTTTGTTTATTTGTGGCCAAAAACCTCAAATCCGCCTGACGTCCGTCCGTCCGTCCGTCCGTCCGTCCGTCCGTCCGTCCGTCTGTCCGTGAACACGATAACTCAAGAACGCCTTCACCTAGGATCTTGAAATTTTGAATCTGGATGTTTGGTTGAATTTGTAAGGCTAAGTTCGTTAACGGGCAAAATCGTCCTACTCCTTCGGGTAGCTGCCATACAAAATGTCCTTAAAACACGTGTTCAAGAATATTGGTCGATAACTTCAGAAGGGTTTAAGCTACGTCTTTGAAATTTTGTATGTGTTATTTTTCCAATAGTTGGAGCTAAATATATGATTATGAAGAAAATCCTGTTAGTCCTTCGTGTAGCTGCCATACAAATATCCTGTCAAAATGTATTCACTTAATTTACGAAACTCACTATAACTCAAGTAATCTTTTAGCTACGAATTCGGAATTTTGTACAAGTTAGTTTTGAGGGAAAAGGAAGTTCGAGTTTACTAATCAGCGAAATCCTTTTACTCCTTCTGGTAGCTGCTATACAAAATATCCTTAAAACACGTGTTCAACAAAATTTTCCGATAACTTATGAACGCTTCAAGCTACGAATTTGAAATTTTGTACACGTTTATTTTTGAATGGTTCCAAGGAAAAGGATAAATATGTAAGAAATCGAGTGAGTCCTTCCTGCACCTCCCATGTGAAAGTCCTTCAAAAAGGACATTTTTTTTATGACTTACCCAGTCCAAGGTATGAAGTTAAACACTGAATATTGTCTTTTAGTTTTGAGTAGCAATCTAATAGCAGTCCTTAATAAAGGACATACACATGCACGCACGTAATTCTACTTTATCCCAACTACAATATAAATCGGAGTTCAGTATTCATCTAGAGTATTATACGATTGGCTTGCAGCCGATCGTGACTGCAGTATGTTTAAATGTTGTAAATAGTTTGCACTGATGTTTTGTAATGATCCAAATTTTTTTGCATCCGCAGCTGAGTGAATCAACGAATGGAAATTAAATGTAAAATACTCTTCACGGTACAATTAAGGAAATGTTTCTATAAAACTTCTTAATAAATCTTCAACACAACCATTATTGAACGTGCAATTATGATTATGAAGTAATATTCTTATACCTTACTCAGTATTCAGTAAAAATTATCTCCAGTCAGTTGCTTTCCAGCGGTCAATTTCTGATAAATCTCTTGGATGTCGTAAAAATACGATATGTTCAAATTCAAATTCTTTATTTAATTCCGTAGTAATAACAATATCCTTATGCTTATTATAAATTATTTAGTAATCAGGATAAATCCTTTGCATGTTTAATACGATATGTTTTTGATAGTAAAGCTACAATCAACCATTTAGGCGCGCCTCTATCACCACCATAAAATCAAACAATCAGATGGTTCGTGGAGTCGCAAGAGTATAACATTCTTCAACTCTTTCTCCGACGCACGCTTCCATGGATACACACATACAATGAACTGTGTCAGCACACAATTCGCAGCTCATCGTATTTCTGTCATTTCGCACTTATAGGCAAGTTGCGCCGCAGAGGCATGTTCACTGTTGTAAATCACTATTAACACATAATGGCCTCTCCGGAGTAGAGGCTCGCCTCAAAGGTTGAGTGTAAATCCACCATGATGCACACGAAATAATAGCTTTGATGATATTACATTTTCATACTCTAGATGAAATCATATAGAGTATTATAAGTTTAATCCAGCCCAAAAGTTTGTAACGCATAGAACCAAGCCTCGGACGAAAAAAAGTTATATATTATTTTTTGTTTATTTGTGGCCAAAAACCTCAAATCCGCTTGATGTCCGTCCGTCCGTCCGTCCGTCCGTCCGTCCGTCCGCCCGTCCGTCCGTCTGTCCGTGAACACGATAACTCAAGAACGCCTTCACCTAGGATCTTGAAATTTTGAATCTGGAGGTTTGGTTGAATTTGTAAGGCTAAGTTCGTTAACGGGCAGAATCGTCCTACTCCTTCGGGTAGCTGCCATACAAAATGTCCTTAAAACACGTGTTCAAGAATATTGGTCGATAACTTCAGAAGGGTTTATGCTACGATCTTGAAATTTTGTATGTGTTATTTTTCCAATAGTTGCAGCTAAATATATGATTATGAAGAAAATTCTTTTAGTCTTTCGTGTAGCTGCCATACAAATATCCTGTCAAAATGTATTCACTTAATTTACGAAACTCACTATAACTCAAGTAATCTTTTAGCTATGAATTGGAAATTTTGTACAAATTAGTTTTGAGTGAAAAGCAAGTTCGAAGGCGATACAAACCGCAAACGTTTGATCATCAGGAACCAGATCAGTCAAGAACCGAAGGATCAGCGGTTCCAGATCCACCACTGAGAACGACGACAAGAGTATCCAAACCAGTCAACAGATATACCACTGAGCCTTTCACTCGAAGGAAGGGGGTGTTGTATAGCCACTGACTACTACCAATGCACCGTGGACATGGAGGTGTGAACAGGAAAGAGGTAGCGAGTCGCAGTCCGGTTTCATAAACCAAACCAAACACACGTGTTGCTAATTTCATTATTATTTGAGTTTGAATAAAGTTTAATTTGTTTTAATAAACGTTTGTTTTCCTGTGATGTGAAAACACAACAATTTTGAATGACTAACTGCGGCATCATATTTACCCAGATCAACTTGCAACATCCTAAGGCTGCTACTGCTTTACTAAGTAGGAGGCTTAGCAAACTGCATTCATCCCCATATGTATCAATGATACAGGAACCAGGGATTCGCAATAGGGGCGTCTGGGGACTGGATTCGATTCAGGGAGGCCGGATCTTTTATGATGAAAGATCTGAACGACCTCGTGCTTCTCTATTCATATCAAATATGATAGAGGCAACGATGTTGAGACAGTTCACCAAGATGTCGTAGCAGTCAAAGTGTCTAACGTATGAAAGGATAGAAAGCAAGACATGATAGTAGAGTCGGCTTACCTTCCGTATGACTCAGTATTGCCTCCTCCATTCAGGGAGCTGACCCAGCTCGTTAGATTCGCGGACACCAATAACTTGCAGATTGTCATTAGATGTGATGCTAATGCTCAACACTAGAGATGAGACGCACATATTAGTATTAGTATTAGTATTAGTATTCGGTATGATATTACTAATATTTGGATGTATTAGATATTAGCAATATGCCGATATCAAATATTCGAATATCATGATATTCATTTCCCATCGACCCCTTCTCATACCATGGATTTACCGATCTATTTATTCTTTATTTACTTGGATCCAAATTGCACTAATTTACCAATCTACTCTTCTTTTCCTCATACAATAAATTTCATACATTGTCATTCATATCTTCAAAGCAGATAGTCCTTTCCCTTCCGATAAATGTTGAATTCGTTGTTTAAATCTAATATAATTTTCCTTTACTCATTTACACTTTCCTTATCTAATGTGTAGGTGGTAGGTGCGAGATTGCAAAGGTGTACTTTCCCAGACCCTTTCCTTCTTAAAGTGCCTGCCTTCTTTCTCTAGAATGCGCTCAATATAGTCGAACATTTTTAGTTTTCTATCCTTTGCGGTTCTCGAAAAATAAGAATCAGATTTTTTTCCTTTTCACCTTCTCCCGACGTCGCCCCCTACAATCACACCTTCAAAATTGTTTTCCCTGCTAGAAGTCTACTGGGCCTAACTCCTGTAAAATTTTTAAGATCATATCTGGTACTATTCTTGAGATATAAAAATTTAAGTTTTTGAAGGGAACATCCCCTCATTTTCGTGCTTCACCTCCCTCCTCAAAAAGCTCACGTTCAGTAGACGCCACTTGTAAATCTATGCGTTATATAAGGAGGAAAGGGTGGGTGTTGTTAGATTTGGAAATAACAATGGCATTAAATATAACTTATGGTACATATATTGGACAATGAAAAGGATAGTAAAGTAAATCCGAGTGGTTTCGCACCTCGTAAGTTTGAGCAAGGGTAAATGATGTAAGTTCGTAACGTTTATCATCTTTGTTAGTTTTTTTAGTTTTGATTTTCATGTATTTCGTGTTCATATGGCTATACCGAGTTACAATTTTTAAAGCAATTAGATATTCTGCAATAAGCTGCTAATATTAGTGTATTTTCGCGATCATATTGACATTTAAAATTTAAATACCGTAATGTTTTCTTTAGCCTAACTTCCCAAATATAGTTATAAATCTCTATTCGATAATCATTTCATGAAAACTGTTTTCCAACAAGCACCAGCTCGATATGATACTGTAGATATTAGTAATATTCAAATATTAGTTTAATAATCGTATTAGGTGATATCACCATATATCGGTATGAACCCATCAACCCAGCACAATGTTTGGGGCAGCAGCAAATGCAATTTAAGGGGTGAACAGTTATTGGGATTCATGATATCGTCGTGCTACGTAGTAGTATACAACATAGCACAAAAGGCTAACGTTTGTTACGGCAACGAGGACAGAAGTGATTGATATGACGTCTTCTAGGATTGCGGAATCTATAATAGATTGGGGTGTCCTGGAGGAGGAAACTCTGTCGGATCACAGATATCTGAAATTTCGACTGGCGACTGACAAACCTGTCACACCGGCTATACGAAATCCCAGGAATGCGGACTGGACCGTCTCTTTAAGGAGAGGTCTCAAATGCCACAAAAGTTTAGGACGCCTGATATGATTGAGAAAGTGACTTCTTGTCTAAGTCTAACCTTAAATAAATGTTTTGCGGAATCGTGACCTGTCAACAAGTGTCGACGCGGAATCACAGTGCCCTGGTGGACTCGGGACCTGTAGAAGCTCAGAAAAACCACCAAGAGGCTTAAGAGTGGTTTGGAGGCCGACTGGGATCACTACCGAACAGCGCAGAGAGAATATAAGAAGCTGGTTAAAACATCAAAAGTAGCCTCTTTTAGGAACTACTGCGAGAGTTTGGAAGACAGCTAGGCTACATAAAGTCTCTCAGAAAGATAACACGGCTAGGCTTCACTCACTGCTAAAGCCTGATGGTACATATACCACTTCAAGAATGGAGTCACTCAGAACCCTCTTTAAGACCCATTTTCTAGGAAATCAGGTGATCCAAAGCGATCAATGCGAGGTTCAGACACCCTGTCCGACCAAAGACAGATCGCCCAGGCGTAGTTGGTATACGGCGTCTAGTGTAGTGACAGCTGAGAGGGTGGAATATGCAATTCCATAGCTTGACAGCTACAAGTTACGAGGAGTGGACGGTGTCTATCCGATAATGCTAAAAGTGGGGTCAGATGTTCTAGTGCCGATCCTCAGAAGGATATTTTCTGCATGCTTGGCGCATGGATACTTCCTATCTTCATGGCAATCGGTTGGACTAGCGTTTATCCCGAAGCCAGGGAGAGGTGACTATACTCTGCCCAAAAGTTTTAGGCCAATCAGCACAGCATCGTATGTTCTAAAGAGTCTGGAACGATTGGTAGAGAAGCACATTATTACGGTTACAACGCGGTAGCGGTCTTAATACCGCAGCTAGCGCGTTTTCCCGGTGGAAAAAAAAAACCGCAATGAAAACCACTTGCACCAAAAGGGGCGAACGGGCCCTTGCCGGCCAACCCAGAGAAGGGTCGTGGGCGCCAGTGGTTCTGAATTTAAGGAACAAGTTCTAAACCGATTTTCCCAAACCGAACTACTAGTTCGGGAAAATTCCACTTAAAATTAAAATGTTATCACGGTTATCACTACTCACGGAAAATAGGGCTGAAAGACGGACCAAGTTCTAACAAATTAAAAAAAAGTTGTGTTAATTGAATTCTTGCACAAATTTTATTTAAAGAGAATCAACCTGCTTCTCATTCAACCCAACGGGGTGAATATCTTGATACTACGTTAGTTGATTTGAAAAATTCATTTTCATATTAATTTATACAATCAGACTTTACCTGCTCTCACTCTACCTACTTTTCTGTGTCGCTAAGCTTACTAGGATCTTAAAATTTAGGGCGCCTCTGGTGCGGTGTCCCTCGCCAAATCCCTTCACGATCTCGATGGTAAAAATAATCGACACTGCTTCCCGTGCTCCAAATCTGCTGGTTCTCGTCTGTTACAACTCCGCGATTGTCTTCTTCTCCTTTTACTATTACTAGGTATCTCTTCCACTTAACGACCAGCACTCCGCACATAATAATTTGACTGCTTTCGTTACACACCTCCGCAAAAACAGGCCGTTTGTTCGGCCAGCTCTTCCCATGAAACCTCGTCTAACTTTTTTCAGTTGATCGACCTTCCTTTTCCCTTTTTCGGGTCAAACTCCTGCCTTTCGGTCGTTAATCCCTGCCTTCTGCTGGTTTAGCTTTCAATCTCGATCATTCGCGCCCCTTTCTCTGAATTGCATTCGGTTGTCACTTTTTATTTATCAAACGACTTTCTAGTTTGGATCCAAACCTTACTGATCGGCCCTATTGGTTGTCGCACGAACTCCAATTCGCGCAGTGTAAGTCCGCCATATTTGTTGTTCCCATTCGTACGTCACTTGACGTTTCTCGTCTGAAGTTAGTATTTACGTCCGAAGTAATGTTTACCTACGTAATGTTTACCTTCGCGTGAACTTGTTTTCGTCGCGTGTGATGTTGAAATATGCTGTGCTTGTTTACGTTTGTGATGCTGTGATGTGCGGTGATGTGTTGTGTTTCGTCTTCCACTCTTCAACTCGGTGGAAGTTGTTGAGTTAGCCCTACTCCTAAACCTATCCTAATCCTAAACCTACACTAATCCTTAACCTATCCTGATCCTAAACCTACTCTAATCCTAAATCTACCCTAGTCCTACTAATAAATAAATTCAATTGTTCATTTCTAATTCATGTTTCCTATACAAATTTACTACTTCACCTTGCCATATTCCAGCCCTCCTTCCGTGCATTTAACAATTCCTGATTCATTAACTATTTATACTATAAACTAATACTTGCGTACAACTGTCTTTTTAGGTGCTAATATTGACTGTGGAGCTACTGCGTGAGGAACGGCCACCAGCGCATCGAAGATTATCTCACAAAAAATGTAATTTTCTTCACTATTTGTTTCTCTCTTTTATTTTTGTTAATCACGAAACTCACGATTGTTCTTTTCCTTCCAGATACGTGTTGCTTACGAGTGGAACTCGTAACAACATTAGGGAGTGGCTCTCAGAGAGCATCCACTTTGTTCGGAACAACATGCGCATCAGAGCGGAAAGTCTTGTGATTCAGCGCTCCACTCTCTGGTATCCAGAATAGAAGTGGCACTGGACCGGAAAAAGTACGCGCTGGGCCTTTTTGTGGACATTGGGGGTGCTTTTGATAGTGCGCCCTTTGCAGCACTGTGTGACATTGGCGGCTCGCCACATGAGGCTAGTGAGGCTGAGCCTCACCATTTTACAGAGGAAAAAGTTATCAAGTCACTAGTGATTTTTTGTTTTGAAAATGTTACTTATTGACTTTCCGCAGTAAATCGACGTCCTTACTCATATAGTTTTAGTCCGACAAGGTCATGTTTTATTATTCCAATTCAGCCTCACCTACTAAGAAACGCACGAGCCGCCACTGCTGTGTGATGCTGCCAAAAGACATGGGGTTGATGACATTTTTGTTGGGTGGATTCACTCCATGCTCACGCAGAGAATGCTATTCGCGGAGACGGGGGATGGGCAATATGCTACAACTGGGGTCAGTAAGGGCTGTGCTCAAGGCGGGGTCCTTTCACCATCGTTGTGGAGTATGCTCATCGACTCTTTGTATCTTGAACTGCAGGATCTGAATAATCACGTACAAGCTTACGCTGATGGTGTGGCTGCATTAGTTGTCGGGCTATCACTCAGTGATGTATACGACAAAATGCAGAGAGTCCTATGGGTGATCGATGGCTGGTGCGAAAACACGGACTTTCTGTGAGTCCTAGCAAAACCTCTCTAGTTAGGAAGACTGAAGGTTTAGTGTTACCAATGCTGAAGGGTAAAACAATTCAGCTCTCGGAGAAAGTTGGAATTATCCTGGATAACAAGCTTCTCTGGAAGGAACATGTAAATACAAAAAAAGAACCGCCAGTAACATTCTGGCAGTGTCGGAGAGCTTTTGGAAGAACATGGGGTCTTAGGCCTTCAATGGTATATTGGCTCTATACAGCCATTATAAGACCCATCCAAATTTATGCATCAGTGGTTTGGTGGACTAAGTCCGAATGTGCATACATTAGAGAAAGTCTTGGCGAACTACAGAGGACAGTCTGCATCAGTGTAAGAGGTGCCTTGCGTACCACGCCGGGTGGGGCACCAGATGCACTGCTCAACTTGCCACCGCTTGACATTGTTGTTCAGGCGGAAGCAATGAGAGCTACACACAGCTAATGAGATTAGGCCTGTGGAGAAAGGAGCATTGCACGGGTCATGGAGAAATGGCTCGAAGGTTGTCTGGAAACTTCATCTTCGATATGAGTTCGGATGCTATGGCTTCAACGTGTATGCTCAGAAGAAAATATCGGGTGGTGATTTCAAGTAGGGAAGAGTGGGAAAACCATATATTCTATACGGACGGCTCAATGACCGGAGATGGGTCGGGAGCTGGAATGCACTTGTAGTCTGACGACCTCAGGTACTCTTTCGCCCTAGGAAAACATTCTTCGGTATTTCAAGCTGAAGTAATGTGATTTTTGGGAGTAGAATGGATTATAGAGGGCAGATGTAGAGGCAGGATGATCTGCATTTGTAGCGATAGTCAGGCCGCTTTACAATCGCTAGATAATCCAATAGTCTTCACGAAGATGGTACGTGAGTGTAAAGAACGATTGAATTCTGTTGGCAGATTCAATGACTTAAAGCTCGTATGGGTTCCAGGCCACTATGGTATAAATGGCAATTAAATAGCTGATGCATTAGCAAAGGCTGGATCGAAATCAGCCATGGTCGGACCAGAACTAGTTTTTGGTGTGCCTGTTGCCTTTTAGTGCTGCCATTGCTGAGCTGAGTGGGTGAGTAAATCACACATTGAGAGATGGCGGCTTCTTCCGGGAATGCGGCAGACCAGAAACCTTGTTGGGGGACTAAGTGGACGAACCGCAGCTTTTCTTCTCAAATTGAGCAGAAGAGAATGTGGTAGTATGGTTGGTGTCCTCACAGGGCATACCTCTGGTGGCCTACACTTGTTCAGAATGAGAATCACTGCTTGCGACGAGAGCGACGACAAAACGGAACATTTCCTTCTACAGTATCCAGCTTATTCGTTTGCGAGAATGCATGTATACGGCGTTGATGTAATGAGGATGAAGGAACTCCACTCTCTCTCCCTACTTGAGCTCTTACAATTCGTAAAAAGAACGAAAAAGTTCGGGTAGAGACTGGGGGATACGAGTAGAATGGGCCATGTTGGCCTAAGTGCTCAAGAAGCAGTGCTTTGCTGCGTTTCATCCCCCACACCAAACAACAACAACAACCAAATAACAAAAAAGCTAAGTTCGTTAACAAGCAAAATCGTCCTACTCCTTCGGGTAGCTGACATACAAAAGTCCTTAAAACACGTGTTCAAGAATATTGGTCACTAACTCCGGAACGCCTTAAGCTACGACTTTGAAATTTTGCACTCATTGGTTTTCGAATAGTTGCAATTCAAGACGGAATGAATATAAAAAAAATCCCATGAGTGCTTCGAGTAGCTGCCATTCAAAAATCCTGTAAAAATATCTACACTCAATTTACGGAACTCAAGAAATCGGCAAGCCTACGAAGTTGAAATTTTGTACAAATTAGTTTTGAATAAAAATGAAGTTCAAGTTCATTTGTCAGTAAAATTACTTTACTCCTTCGGGTATGTCCTATACAAAAAGTCGTTAAAACATGTATTCATGAATATTGGCCAATAACTTTAGAACGGTTTAAGCTACGAATTTGAAAATTTTTAGGTTTTGATTTTTCAATAGTTGGAACTAATGGTACGATTATGAACAAAATCTCATTAGACCTTCGTGTAGCTGCCATACAAATATCCTGTAAAAATTTTTTACCTCAATTTACGGAACTCACTATAACTCAAGTAATCGTTCAGCCGCGAATTCAGAATTTTGTACAAATTAGTTTTGAGTGTTTACTAGTCAGCGAAATCTGTTAACTCCCTTCGGTAGCTCCCATACAAAAATGTTTATATTACATATTTATATGTATACGAAGTATTCTTAAATAATAATATAGAATAATTCAGCATTTCTTCACAGCTCCATATGATTGTATGAGAGCGTATTACTGAATTTTAGGTGGTTACCAATACTAGTTGGCAGAACTATCTATCGATTCATCACGTGCAGACCGACTCGGAATAATAAAAATCTCGAAGTATACTATTAACTGATGGTATCTTGTGCGTTTATTTCAGGACTCACATGCTATCGGTACGGTGGCAACTGCTCTTATCATATCCTTTACATACCAAAAAACCATTTCGCACCGAGGAGTGTAGATTTACCCACAGCCACTAATAGGCACGTAGAAAAATATCTTTGAAGTCTATACATAGTGGACGTGGAATGAATCGATAAATGTGGGTTAGCATTAAATCCTTAGACAAATTGGTACCCCCGGAAGAATGAACCGCACGAAATTTTAGTCACTAAAAAGCATCGAGGTACCACGAAACTGATGGGGAAAATTGTTATTCTAACGTAACCAGGATTTCCATGCAACTTGATTGTAATTGTACAGATGGGCTGACATGAAAATTCTTATTAGAAATTGTCGATACGTACTAACATTAACAAAAATTATATTTTTCACTTGTGGGTAGACTGGGTGTACCCTTTTAAGTGTCCACATTTTAAGTATTTGTGGTGGGAGCGTTTTAGATGGAAAATTTTAGTTCCTAAAATTTAGCAACCGCTTACACTAGGAGGCTGAAACTTGGAATTTATACAGAGCTTCAATAGTGGACCCAATTTCAAAAAAAAATGTCGCTAGTGGTGGAAAGGTTGAGGGGTAAGGTGATAAACAATGCGTCCGAAAGGCTCGGAAGCCGAGATAGAGATATTCTAAAATCCATATCTCCGAAACGGTTAATGTCACGAAATTGAAACTTAATGACTGCCTGTAGGTATATTATTTTTTTTATTTTTTTATTTTTATTTTTTATATATTTTGAGGGGAGTCAGTGGCGTGTAGTGATGGGTGGGGGTAAAAATCTTTAGATTACGATATCTTACGATGGCGATGCTTTCTTATCTAATAATATCCAGTCAGAGCTACCAATATGGTTCGGATCTAATATATGCTACTTTGAGATATTCAGAAGTTCTGTTCTCCGAATGCTGCAGCATAACTAGCTTTGAGTGTCTGTCCCCGTTGTCCAATCCCAGTGAATTTTATTTCGCAATTTTCTCCACATTCGGATGTCCTTTTTGGCAGCGCTTAATGGTACCCCACAGAATGGATGTAGCCCGATGAAGTTTGCTTCTGAAACTTTTTTATCCATTGAGTTACCTTCGTATCCGCTGTATCCCGGAATCCAAATGAGGTTAACTTAGTTCTGCTTTTCGAGTTCTATTAGGACCGGAGGCAAGCCCAAACAAGTTTGCAGCAGATTTGAACTAACTGCTAAGCCATTATTACTGCTTTGCTATTCGTTGTTGAGGTTTGTAGCCCCGTCTGATATTTTCACCGGAGTTCAATAGCACATGTTTCTATGAAAGCCTTTTGAGCGGTGGGCTTTGCCTCAGTGATACCCAGACTCAAAGCCTCGCTTTTATGTAGCAGAGTAGTAATTTCATAGGCAGTGTTATAACTTTGTATATCAGGCAGTCGGAGAATAAACCGTGAACGATCAACATTAAAACGAGTTTCACTTGGATACAACACTGGCGACGAGGATGGGATGGCTTTGGAGGTAATCTATATTGAAACATATATACTTAAACAGTTAAATAAAATTTAAAATTAATAAAATTAAATTTTTAAACAACAAAACTCACATACTTTACATAAAGTGAAACTAATTTACATAGATTCGCGTCAGTGAACTCACCAAGTGCACAAGTGTTTTTGAAGTGATCTATATCAGTTCTCAGTGCTCTTTTATTGTAAATTGTTCCGTAAGATTAAACTATTTCAAGTGATCAAAACACGCGAATGATACAAACACAACAATCAAAAAAGCGGAGCCGGGAGGCTTCCCCGGTCGAAATGTTTCTTCGGGACAAAATGAAATTTCCGAGATTGGATCTCGCCATTACGAGCAGTGCAAACCGCTTTTTAAACTTTGTCACACATCCCTGATCTGATAAGAGACCCGTTAAAATTGTTCTATCCGGATTGCATGACATGCGCACTTAAAAATTGGTTAAATACTTTAAAGAAGTTCACGAACTCAATTGCATTGATGTTAAACAATTCAACTTTAATGAGAAATCTAACAGTTCAGCGAACTATTTACTAAGCTTTGTGCGAGGTACCAAGTTAAATGACCTCCGTTCCATCAAAACTATCATGCATACTATCGTCAGCTGGAACTTCTATTCTCGCAGTAAAACAGGACCTACACAATGCCGAAACTGCAAGCTCTACGGCCTGGTTCCGCCCATTGCCACCTTCCTCCAAAATGTATGATTTGCAGCATGGCTCATGTGCACTCTGACTGCCCACTAAAAGAAGACCAACTAGATATGATAAAATGTGCGAACTGCGGTCTCGCACATTTTTCTAACGACAGACATTGCACGAATCGACTGCAATATACAGGGTGTTTGGCACTCCGTCCTCTATCTTGTAAGGGGTTATTCCTTGATATATTTGGAGAAAAAAATTGTTCTACAAGTTGGGTTAATTTTCAATAACAGTAGAGATACACTTAAAACGTTATATCTAAAACGAATAATCACAAGGCAAAATGTTATAACTCGTTTTTTAGGGAATCGAATTACCTTTCATTTGATGTAACAGTCTAAATTGTAACTGCATCCAATCTTGAGATATTTACTCGAAAACACAAATGTTTGCTACGTAAATCCTAAAGATTCAGTGATCAATATAGTTTTTCGCAGAAAACCCCATTATAAACATACTGCAGTCACGATCGGCTGCAAGCCAATCGTATAATACTCTAGATGAATACTGAACTCCGATTCATATTGTAGTTGGGGATAAAGTAGAATTACGTGTGTGCATGTTATATGTCCTTTATTAAGGACTGCCATTAGATTGCTACTCAAACCTAAAAGACAATATTCAGTGTTTAATTTCATATCTTGAACTGGGTAAGTCATCGAAAAAAAATTTCCTTTTTGAAGGACTTTCGCATGGGAGGTGCAGGAAGGACTCACTCGATTTCTTACATATTTATCCTTTTCCTTGGAACTATTCAAAAATGAACGTGTACAAAATTTCAAATTCGTAGCTTGAAGCGTTCAAAAGTTATCGAAAAATATTGTTGAACACGTGTCTTAAGGACATTTTGTATGGCAGCTACCAGAAGGAGTAAAAGGATTTCGCTGATAAGTAAACTCGATCTTTGTTTTTACTCAAAACTAATTTCTACAAAATTTCCAATTCATAGCTAAAAGATTACTTGAGTTATATTAAGTTCCGTAAATTAAGTGAAGTCGTTTTGACAGGGTATTTGTATGGCAGCTACACGAAGGACTAACAGGATTTCCTTCATAATTATATATTTAGCTTTAACTATTGGAAAAATAACACATACAAAATTTCAAAGACGTAGCTTAAACCCTTCTGAAGTTATCGGCCAATATTCTTAAAGACGTGTTTTAAGGACACATTGTATGGCAGCTACCAGAAGAAGTAAAAGGATTTCACTGACTAGTAAAGTCGAACTTCCTTTTCACTCAAAACTAATTTGTGCAAAGTTTTGAATTCTTAGCTAAAAGATTACTTGATTTATAATGAGTTTCGTAAATTAAGTGAATACATTTTGACAGGATATTTGTGTGGCAGCTACATGAAGGACTAACAGGATTTTCTTCATAATCCTATATTTAGCTCGAACTATTGGAAAAATAAGACATACAAAATTTCAATGTCGTAGCTTAAACCCTTCTGAAGTTATCGACCAATATTCTTGAACACGTGTTTTAAGGACATTTTGTATGGCAGCTACCCGAAGGAGTAGGACTATTTTGCCCGTTAACGAACTTAGCCTTACAAATTCAACCAAACATCCAGATTCAAAATATCAAGATCCTAGGTGAAGGCGTTCTTGAGTTATCGTGCTAACGGGCAGACGGACGGACGTCAAGCGGATTTGCGGTTTTTGGCCACAAATAAACAAAAAATAATATATAACTTTTTTTCGCCCGAGGCTTGGTTCTATGCGTTACAAACTTTTGGGCTGGATTAAACTTATAATACTTTATATCATTTCATCTAGAGTATAAAAATGTTATTTAATTTTATTTTTTTATGAACCATATTATTACCTGTGTCGAAGGGGTTGTTCGAGGCATCAACCTCGATCAAGAAATGGTACCACACCTGGCCTCATGCGGCCAAGTAGAGAGTCCTCCACGAGGAGACACCTGGGAAACGCCAACTCATAACGCTTGCTGGCCGAAGTTGGTAGGGGAACTCTTAAGGGCACTATACACGGTAGCTAATTCCTCTCAGGCCGTCAATGCAGTTGAGGAAAGGTCGTAAGGTGTTAGAACTTTTTTGTCTTTTCAGGGCTGGCAGACATTAAAGAAAGCCCAACCGGAGTTCTCTTTGAACTATGTATAATTTGATTGTACTATGGAGGTCGGAAAAAAGGAAAATTTTGGGTAGGAATATCTACCCAAATTTCGGTAGGAGGCGTAGCTGCTACTACCGGCGAGGGCTCGGGGGGTGCGGATACCTCCTGAGTCGCCAGCGGCTATACGAAGAAAACTCGTACGATGATTGATGCAGGTCGTGCGAGTGGTGTTGCTACTGCTAGCATAACTAGTTCAGTGATGGAATCAGACTGTTCTAGTGGTCACACTACTGGTTCCAACTTTCTCAAGGACGTTTTGGACACTTCCGATACTGAACGCGATTCAGATCAGGACAGTGCCAGGACGGCTAACACCGAAGAAGAAGCGCGTCTCTTGCGGTCTCCCAAGAGTTTAGAGCAGGGACGTCATTTCAGTTTTTTCTATTGGGGGCAAGATGTTATGTTTGTATATATTTTTATATATAAATATTAGGCTTGTGTAGTTCGCGAACGAACTAGTTCAGAAGAGCGTTCCCAGAAGTGAAATGAACGAACTAGTTCGCAGTCAGTTCCGCTCCTAGTTCGTTTATTCATTGCCGTTCGTAACCAAGTGCTGCGATGTACTCTTGTACACTGAGTACCTTTTTTTTTTGCTCATCACATTCCATTCCACTAGAATACTACAACTTTTCTTCTTTTTTCTCATTAATTACATTGGACCGTAATGACAACAACACCTCTTTCTTCAAACTTCACTGCCTTTCTCATCAATGAACTCACGCGCCCTAGTGAACTAAAAGAACGAACCGAGACTGTTCGACAGGGATCGGTAATCAAAAATGTGAAATATTTACGCATAACATTTTGAATAAATAAACATTTTTCTCCAAGAACGTTATTTTTATATCTACCTGCTGAAAACGGATTCCAAATATCAATCAAAATTTATTGTTTTAAATAGAATTTGTTGGAAGTGGATAGTGAGAGACTGATGTAAACGGAGGTGAGAGAGTGAAAGCCACTTTATCATTATGGTAACTATGATCGGTGAGCTGGCCAAAGTTGATGACTATGAATGTGGAACTGAGAAAGAAAAAAAATTGTTTTTCTTTATACAAACCTATTCAAACCTTTTCCTATTGATTTATAGAAAACTGTTCCTATTATCCATCCTATATCCTCCATCCTCTATCCACAATTCTCCATGTTTCATCTTCCATCCTGCATCCTCGATCTCCGATCCTCCATCCACTATCTGCCATCGTCAATCCATCAATCTTCATTCTCCATTATTCATCTTCATACTTTTTCCTTAATTCTTCAAATACCATCCTCTATGCTCAATCCTCTATCCATCATTTTCCATCCTCCATCAACTATCCACTATCCGCAATCGTCTATCAATCCATCCGTTATCCTCAATCTCAATCCTCCATCATCTATCCTCTATATTGAATGCCACTATCCTCTTTCCTCTATTCGCCATTCTCCATTCTCCATCTCCATCCTCAATCCTCAATTCCTTATTCTCCATTCTCCATCTCCATCCTCAATTCCTTATTCTTCATCCACAATCCTCTATCCTCCATCCTCCATCCTCCATCCTCCATCCTCCATCCTCCATCCTCCATCCTCCATCCTCCATCCTCCATCCTCCATCCTCCATCCTCCATCCTCCATCCTCCATCCTCCATCCTCCATCCTCCATCCTCCATCCTCCATCCTCCATCCTCCATCCTCCATCCTCCATCCTCCATCCTCCATCCTCCATCCTCCATCCTCCATCCTCCATCCTCCATCCTCCATCCTCCATCCTCCATCCTCCATCCTCCATCCTCCATCCTCCATCCTCCATCCTCCATCCTCCATCCTCCATCCTCCATCCTCCATCCTCCATCCTCCATCCTCCATCCTCCATCCTCCATCCTCCATCCTCCATCCTCCATCCTCCATCCTCCATCCTCCATCCTCCATCCTCCATCCTCCATCCTCCATCCTCCATCCTCCATCCTCCATCCTCCATCCTCCATCCTCCATCCTCCATCCTCCATCCTCCATCCTCCATCCTCCATCCTCCATCCTCCATCCTCCATCCTCCATCCTCCATCCTCCATCCTCCATCCTCCATCCTCCATCCTCCATCCTCCATCCTCCATCCTCCATCCTCCATCCTCCATCCTCCATCCTCCATCCTCCATCCTCCATCCTCCATCCTCCATCCTCCATCCTCCATCCTCCATCCTCCATCCTCCATCCTCCATCCTCCATCCTCCATCCTCCATCCTCCATCCTCCATCCTCCATCCTCCATCCTCCATCCTCCATCCTCCATCCTCCATCCTCCATCCTCCATCCTCCATCCTCCATCCTCCATCCTCCATCCTCCATCCTCCATCCTCCATCCTCCATCCTCCATCCTCCATCCTCCATCCTCCATCCTCCATCCTCCATCCTCCATCCTCCATCCTCCATCCTCCATCCTCCATCCTCCATCCTCCATCCTCCATCCTCCATCCTCCATCCTCCATCCTCCATCCTCCATCCTCCATCCTCCATCCTCCATCCTCCATCCTCCATCCTCCATCCTCCATCCTCCATCCTCCATCCTCCATCCTCCATCCTCCATCCTCCATCCTCCATCCTCCATCCTCCATCCTCCATCCTCCATCCTCCATCCTCCATCCTCCATCCTCCATCCTCCATCCTCCATCCTCCATCCTCCATCCTCCATCCTCCATCCTCCATCCTCCATCCTCCATCCTCCATCCTCCATCCTCCATCCTCCATCCTCCATCCTCCATCCTCCATCCTCCATCCTCCATCCTCCATCCTCCATCCTCCATCCTCCATCCTCCATCCTCCATCCTCCATCCTCCATCCTCCATCCTCCATCCTCCATCCTCCATCCTCCATCCTCCATCCTCCATCCTCCATCCTCCATCCTCCATCCTCCATCCTCCATCCTCCATCCTCCATCCTCCATCCTCCATCCTCCATCCTCCATCCTCCATCCTCCATCCTCCATCCTCCATCCTCCATCCTCCATCCTCCATCCTCCATCCTCCATCCTCCATCCTCCATCCTCCATCCTCCATCCTCCATCCTCCATCCTCCATCCTCCATCCTCCATCCTCCATCCTCCATCCTCCATCCTCCATCCTCCATCCTCCATCCTCCATCCTCCATCCTCCATCCTCCATCCTCCATCCTCCATCCTCCATCCTCCATCCTCCATCCTCCATCCTCCATCCTCCATCCTCCATCCTCCATCCTCCATCCTCCATCCTCCATCCTCCATCCTCCATCCTCCATCCTCCATCCTCCATCCTCCATCCTCCATCCTCCATCCTCCATCCTCCATCCTCCATCCTCCATCCTCCATCCTCCATCCTCCATCCTCCATCCTCCATCCTCCATCCTCCATCCTCCATCCTCCATCCTCCATCCTCCATCCTCCATCCTCCATCCTCCATCCTCCATCCTCCATCCTCCATCCTCCATCCTCCATCCTCCATCCTCCATCCTCCATCCTCCATCCTCCATCCTCCATCCTCCATCCTCCATCCTCCATCCTCCATCCTCCATCCTCCATCCTCCATCCTCCATCCTCCATCCTCCATCCTCCATCCTCCATCCTCCATCCTCCATCCTCCATCCTCCATCCTCCATCCTCCATCCTCCATCCTCCATCCTCCATCCTCCATCCTCCATCCTCCATCCTCCATCCTCCATCCTCCATCCTCCATCCTCCATCCTCCATCCTCCATCCTCCATCCTCCATCCTCCATCCTCCATCCTCCATCCTCCATCCTCCATCCTCCATCCTCCATCCTCCATCCTCCATCCTCCATCCTCCATCCTCCATCCTCCATCCTCCATCCTCCATCCTCCATCCTCCATCCTCCATCCTCCATCCTCCATCCTCCATCCTCCATCCTCCATCCTCCATCCTCCATCCTCCATCCTCCATCCTCCATCCTCCATCCTCCATCCTCCATCCTCCATCCTCCATCCTCCATCCTCCATCCTCCATCCTCCATCCTCCATCCTCCATCCTCCATCCTCCATCCTCCATCCTCCATCCTCCATCCTCCATCCTCCATCCTCCATCCTCCATCCTCCATCCTCCATCCTCCATCCTCCATCCTCCATCCTCCATCCTCCATCCTCCATCCTCCATCCTCCATCCTCCATCCTCCATCCTCCATCCTCCATCCTCCATCCTCCATCCTCCATCCTCCTCCATCCATCCTCCATCCTCCATCCTCCATCCTCCATCCTCCATCCTCCATCCTCCATCCTCCATCCTCCATCCTCCATCCTCCATCCTCCATCCTCCATCCTCCATCCTCCATCCTCCATCCTCCATCCTCCATCCTCCATCCTCCATCCTCCATCCTCCATCCTCCATCCTCCATCCTCCATCCTCCATCCTCCATCCTCCATCC